>JAIUZE010067070.1:0-44599 GCA_022085475.1 Heliosperma pusillum
CAAAACAGCCCAAACAGGCCCGTGGGCCCATTCATGCCCATGTGGGGTCCGGCCCAACTCAGCCCGTGGGTCCCACTTTGGGACTTGTGACGGTTTTTGAGTTATCGTCATTTTTATCGTGTTTTGTAATATTTAGCAAGTGGGAAATATTAATAAGTAAAATATTTAATTAAAAAGGTTTTTTTCATAAAATTATTATTTCTCACATGTTAGAAATTATAAGACGAAATCGTAGTTTAATTTAGTATCCTTTAAGTCAAGCGGGTTTGGGTATGATATAATATTTCACATGTTAGAAGTTTTAATAAAATAACATGTAATGAATATGTTGATTTTATGTCTAGGTCTAATGTGTAAAGACTCTGTTTCTAGCCGGTTTGACCAAACGGGTTTGGTCAAACTAAGATCTAGTCAGCCCCGTTTTGACTGATGACCCGTCGCGGGACTCGGGTCGGGGATTTGTCTTCAAGTAAGGTTGTATTTAATTAATTAATTAGCCTTAGTAGATATGAGGCGATATGATATTTGAATATGATTTATATGCAATTAGTCACATGATAGGATGTTTTTCCCGTGACTGTTTTATTATATGGTTGGTGTCGTGTTGACTAAGTACCCATAGAGAAGTATGAGTATATGGCGTCTTGACCATGCTAATTCTAAATGAGTAGCTTGGACCACGACATTGATAGGCCGTACTATCTTTAACGAGCATACGGAGTTTGTCGCTTGATAGCTTTTGTGTCCCGGCTTGGTGGGTTTATACCCAAGTCGGGGCATGGCATCCTAAGAGTTCCGCTTTGGGAAGGGAGCCAGCTTAAGTACTAGCCATCTCTGCTTAGGGGGTCGCCTAGTAGAGTTTCTCATAGACGGTTATGTCATGGGACGGGGAACGGAATAGCTGTTGTCGCTAGGTCTGATCATTCTAGGACTAGGATGTTTTCCTACCTTGTGGTATAGCCTCGAGTTACAGAAGTCGACTATTGACTGGGCTAAGAACTTATGCCTGTTTGTAGAAGTATTTGTCTTGCATGTTTGTATGATTCTATGAATCTTAGAAGGTGAGATGCAAGCCGGCTAAGGTTGATAGAGTTTGGATTACCGATTGTTAACTGATTCACATGATTACGTGTTGATTAGGGTTTGAGTGTATCATGGCCATGTTACATGGTAACCTCTGAGCTAGCATACCAGCTTCCCTACCTGGTGTTATATTTTATTATCGGATTCACATGGTAGCTTTCATATGATAGGTTATATGTTAGTTAATTGTTTCATAACATGAAAGCATATCATATATGTTAAGGTTTTGTATTTTCTATATACATTGCTTTTATGTTATTCATGTTTCATTAAACTCGACATTTCGTGGCTGGGAGAACTCCGAGTTACTCCCCACTGACTGTGGCTTCCGTGTTTATATTTAATGCGGTTGGCAGGTTTGTGATGCATAATTGGGTACATTGACGAGCTAGCGAGCGAAGTATTTACCTTGGACCTATATTCGGTTCTTATGATTGTATATTATTATACACTCTTTTATTTTCGTATTTATACGGGAGATATGTCTCCCGTCTTGTATATTTCTTTTGTAGGATATTATTTCCGTTTTGTAATGACCCTTTTTATTTTATGACACCTTCGTTATGTTTTATTATCTTTTATGTATTTAAATTAATTTTTTTTTCTTTCCGCAAATTTGAGGGTGTCACAAGTTCGGTCACCGTTATGATGAATGCCCCGATCGGAAGTTTCCCCCTCCAATTGCTAAACCCAAGGGATCTATCAATGTTCTAAGCCGAGCCGAAACCAATGCTCATCCAGAGATAATTACGGGTATGTTCTCAATCTTAGAGCAACCGTGTCTTATTCTATTTGACACCGGAGCATCCATCTCCTTTGTGTCTTCGACCTATGTTAATAAGTTAGCTATTAAGCCTACTTCTTGTAAGGATACTCCCATATCCTTACCATCCGGAGAAATTATCTCATGTTCTACTCTTTACCCTAATGTCCCTATCTCTATTGCGGGAACCATCTTTCCCGCTAATCTCCTTAAGTTTCCTCTAGGAGACTTTGATGTAATCCTAGGTATAGATTGGCTAGCATTGTACCATGCTAGATTCGAGTGTAGAGATCAAAAAAATTATTTAAAGAGTCCTTTAGGAGTTAGAATAACCTATAAGGGATCTCATTTCCGAATGGGTGTGCAATTGATTTCTCCAATGAAGTTGGTGAGTATGGTAAGAAAGGGTCCCCAAGCGTTCTTGTGTATTGTGACTTCTACAAATACCTCCTTACCAAAGATTGAAGACGTACCGATAGTACATGACTCTGTGGATGTATTCCCCAAAGACTTTCCCGGGATCCCTCCCGAGCGTGATGTTGAGTTTTCCATTGATCTTGTGCCCGGAACCGGACCCATAGCTAAAGCTCCATACCGCATGGCTCCAACCGAGTTGAAGAATTTAAGGAAGCAACTTGATGAAATGATTGAAAAAGGTTTCATTCGACCGAGTGCCTCACCTTGGGGTGCTCCCGTTCTCTTTGTGAAAAAGAAGGATGGTTCCATGAGACTTTGTATTGACTACTGTGAGTTGAACCGAATTACAATCAAGAACAAGTATCCTTTGCCAAGAATTGAAGATTTGTTCGATCAACTAAAGGGTGCTTCTACGTTTTCCAAAATTGATTTGAGATCCGGATATCACCGAATTCCCGTTCGTGATGCCGATATACCGAAGACCGCTTTTAGTACAAGGTATGGTCACTTTGAGTTCAAGGTGATGCGATTTGGTTTGACTAATGCTCCCGCTATTTTCATGGATCAAATGAACCGCACGTTTAGTGAGTATCTTGACAAGTGTGTAGTGGTTTTCATCGACGACATCCTTATTTTCTCCAACACCGAAAAAGAGCGTGTTATTCATCTTAGGACCATTTTGGGTGTCCTTCGTCGTTAAAGGTGGTTTGCCAAATTCTCCAAGTGTGAATTTTGGTTACCTAAGGTGTCCTTTCTTGGACATGTAATTTTTAAAGAAGGTGTGATGGTAGACCCTTCTAAGATTGAAGTCGTGGTTGATTGGAAGAGTCCAACCGATGTTAGAGAAGTCGAAGTTTTCTTGGTTTAGCCGGTTACTATCGTCGATTTGTCAAAGATTTCTCAAAGCTTGCAAAAGCGATGACTCAATTGTTGAAGAAAGAAACCAAATTTGTATGGAATGAAGCTTGTGAAGCCGCTTTTCAAGAATTAAAGAAAAGGTTGACTACTGCCCCGGTGTTGACTTTACCTGAAGATGGTGTAGACATTGATGTTTATTGTGATGCATCCAAGATGGGATTGGGTTGTGTACTTATGCAAAATAGGAAAGTGGTTGCTTATGCCTCGAGACAGTTGAGAATTCATGAAGTGAACTACCCTACTCATGATCTGGACTTAGCCGCCATGGTCCATGCCTTGAAAGTGTGGAGACACTATCTTATTGGTGTTCATTGTCGCATATTTACCATCACAAGAGTTTGAAGTACATATTTACTCAAAAGAAGTTGAATATGAGACAAAGAAGATGGTTAGAATTGGTGAATGACTATGATTTTGAATTGTTATACCATGAAGGGAAGGCCAATGTTGTTGCCGATGCTTTTAGTAAGAAATATTATCATGCCTTGAATGCTATGTGGGTGCTACCCGATGATTTTTGTACCGAGTTTCGAAAGTAGAAGTCTGAGTTCGTGGAGCGAGGATTTGATTATGCTAGTGCCATGGTTGCCGAACCCGTTCTTCTCCGCGAGATCCGCGAAAGCCAAGTTGATGATCCTACCTACAAGGCCATTCAAGCTA
The DNA here is from genome assembly GCA_022085475.1 of Heliosperma pusillum. Lineage (NCBI taxonomy): Eukaryota > Viridiplantae > Streptophyta > Magnoliopsida > Caryophyllales > Caryophyllaceae > Heliosperma > Heliosperma pusillum. Next base: position 3,842 of record JAIUZE010067070.1, read on the forward strand.
AGCTTCTAGCAGGAAAAGCCAAAGACTTCAAGGTCGATGACAAAAGTCTCCTTCGACTCCTTGACCGAGTGTTTGTACCTAATGCTCTTGACTTGAGGAAGCGAATTCTTGATGAAGCTCACCTTTCTCCCTACTCTATCCACCCCGGAGGTGATAAGATGTATAAAGACTTGAAGCTACAATTTTGGTGGCCAAATTTGAAAAGTGATGGTGTGTCCTATGTTGGAAGATGTTTAACTTGCCAACAAGTGAAAATCGAACACACGAGGCCCGGTGGATTGTTACAACCTTTGGATATTCAACTATGGAAGTGGGAATCTATTTCTATGGATTTTGTCATGGCTTTGCCAAGAACCGTTGGAAGTAAAGATGCCGTTTGGGTTATTGTTGACCGCTTGACCAAGAGTGCCAGATTCATCCCGATCAAGGAGACTTGGAGTTTAGATCAACTAGCCAAAGCCTATGTTGATGAGATCGTTAGATATCATGGTGTTCCCAAGGAGATCATATCCGACCGAGACCCAAGGTTCTGTTCGAGATTTTGGAAAGCATTGCAAGAAGCCATGGGTAGTAAGTTGTTGATGAGTACCGCCATGAGTAGTAAGTTGTTGATGAGTACCGCTTTCCATGCCGCTACCGATGGTCAGACCGAGAGGACTATCCAAACTTTAGAAGACTTACTTAGAGCTTGTGCTCTCGATTTCCAATCTAGTTGGAAAAAGAGTCTACCATTGGTGGAGTTTTTTTACAACAATAGCTACCATGCCTCGATCAAGATGGCTCCTTACGAAGCTCTCTATGGAAGAAAGTGCCGAAGTCCTATTTGTTGGAATCAATTGAGAGATGTTCGTGATTTAGGTCCCGATATCCTTGTTGAGACCATTGATCATGTGAAGGTCATCCGTGATGGGATGAAAGCTGCTCAAGACCGACAAAAATCCTATGCCGATGTCCGAAGAAGACCGTTGGAATTTGAAGTTGGATGTAAAGTGTTCTTGAAGGTATCTCCGATGAAGGGTGTTAAAAGGTTTGGTGTAAAGGGTAAATTGAGCCCGAAATACATTGGACCCTTTGACATTGTGAAAAGAATCGGTGTCGTAGCGTACAAGTTGGACTTTCCCCCGAATTTGAGCAAAGTTCATGATGTCTTCCATGTTTCTCAATTGAGGAAGTACATTAGTGACCCAAGCCATGTTCTTCAACCCGAAATTCCCGAGCTCGAACCGAATCTGTCCATTGAAGAGAAGCCAATCCGCATTCTAGATCGCAAGGACAAAAAGTTGAGAAGTAAAGTGGTGCCTTTAGTGAAAGTTTTGTGGAGATGTAGTAATGTTGAAGAAGAGACGTGGGACCCAGAAGCTACCATGCGTGCTAAATATCGAAGCCTATTCGATTAAGGTATCTTTCTTTCGCTCAAGTTTCGAGCGCGAAGCTTTTTAAAAGGTGGGGTGATTGTAACACCCGCAAATGTACCCTATTTTTATCTTAAAAATATTATACGGATATTAGTTACCGTAATTTTAGATTTAGTTTAGAACTTAGTTTCCAGTGTCTAATTTAGCAAATCCGAGTTCGTATTCGGACTCTACTCGGAATTCCATGTGGGTTACGCCTTAAGCTGCATTTTGGACTTTTTCCTAATATTTCTCCACTCACCTTATTTAACCCTAACTCCCTCAATTTTCCACTCATCTTCTTCCTCACCAAGTAACCAAAACCCTAACCACCATTTGTGGCAACTCAAGCTTCTCACAAGTCACCCATTCCTCACTCAAATCCCTTGATTTTTATCATAATCTTCCACTCTTATCATCCTCTACCTTGTGTGGTAATAAAATTACCATCGTTATCATTTTCAATTTTTCCGTCTTTCTCAAAGGTGAATTATATTCATCTTTTGGTGTCTTTGTGTAGCTGAAGACCTTCAAGACCCCGACAAGGATTACTACCTCCTGGAGGAGGACCTAGAAGACGAATGAAGACGCACAAAGGTAACGATGAAGGGTTACTCGATATCAATACGTGTTTTAAATGCTTTAATTGATGTTACCCAACGTTAAGTGACGATTATTATGCATTTAATGTAGTTTGATGTTAGTAAATGTGGTTGGAATTGGATGAGTAGCCTTAGAATTTATGTTGGTTGATGATTGTTGATGATTGTTGATGATTGTTGATGATTGTTGATAATTGTTGATGATTGTTGATGATTATTGGTGATGATTGATGACTTCGTGTGATGTTAGTCCCAGCCGACCGACCGGTTAGCCGACCGGCTGGGAGAGCGGCTGAAGTGAAATGACATTTTAGATAATTTCTGGGTATTGTGTAAGTCTCAGCCGGCCGACCGGCAGCCGGTCAGCCGACCGGTCAGCCGACCGGCTGGGACACCCTTCTCTTTTCTTCTTTTCTTATGTTGGCATGTGTTCCCGGCCGGGTAGACAGTTGCCGGTCCCCTTGACCGGCTGGGACATCCCTGTATTTTGGTATTGTTTGATTGTTGCTGAAGCGCCAGCCGAGTAGCCGGCGGCCGGTCCCATTGACTAGCTGGCACCCCTGTGATGTTTTCTTCATTTCTTTCCTTATACTCTCACTTATAATAGTTTGTACGGTTCATTTGTCGTATAAATTTACGTAATTGTGACATCCCTCGCGAATGCGGAAATATAAAACATACAAGCATGTGAAATAATATGCGGAAATATGAAGTTTTAAAAACTTTTATACATGCAAGATAGATAATACGAGGAGTGTCAAAATATTACAAACTAAGTACGAAATACAACAAAGAGACGGAGTCTCTCAAAATGTTAGCAAAGAACAAGTGTTTAGCACACTAGCTAACTAACGACTAGAGGTGAATCTTCCAGGGACAACGCCCGCTTGCTCACACCCAAACCCAAAATAGTCAAAAGCAAAAAGCCATCCATGCAAGCAACCTGTTCATCCATGAAAAACATGAACGCCACAATCAGTGGGGAGTAACTCCGGGTTCTCCCAGCCATATCACATTAAACGTACATAGAGGAATACAAAAGTAGAGCATGCATACATTTAGATATACATGTGAATACGATAAGGATACTAGGCAATTCAAGATATAATGATAAGAGCATAAGAGTTACAATCCGAATCCATCATGTTATACAAAGACTCGGGGAAGACACCTTAGGCAACCGAATACGCTCACTAGGGCTTGCATCTCACCGTTAGCGGTATAAGTTTGATAAGATTGAGACTCGACAAACAAACCATGCCAAGTCATGCGATGACCACAATAAATTCATCATATTATCATCCATTCACGAACCAATACATTGACAGTGCCCAATCATGCAATGACCATGAATAATATCATGAAATCACGCATTCAAAGACGACGACACAAGACGACATCTCTCACGGTAAATGAAACGCACTAGCACCGTGTACTGGCAAGTATGATTAAAAGGCATCCACGGGATATAACATTTCCCTGAACGCATACACGATGCTACATTTCGTATATGTAGACTAATTTCCTCCTGGTAGGAACGATAAAAAACGGCTCCTAATCTAAACCTGGCCAGATTCTCGGAATCACATTTTCCGATTCGACATGCGATAAACTTTCGCATCCAAGACTCGGTCAATCATAGACGCCGAGTACCCCAAATTCGGTAGATCATTCACGAAAGAGGCGGAAAAGAGCACAAGCCTCATAACAAGCGGTACGCTACATGCAAATAACACCACCTCGCAAGTACACAACATTTGACGGCCGGGTCGATCAACGCATAGCGTTCAACTCCCAACAACGTCGTCGTATGCCCACTAACACATGCATTTAAGCAGTAGGATACCTCTCCGTTCCGACATTCCAGCCTTACGAACGGGAAGGTAGCCAAGGGAATGAGAGTACAAAGCACAAGACAAAATAGTGCTCAAACTGTATCATTTGTAAAAACCGACTCAAAGTGGGACATAGCAAAAACCGTCACAAAACATGTGATACAAGCGAATGAAATATCATATATCCAAAACATGAATATTATAAGTCACTACGTAAAATTATACGATAAACGAATCATGCGAACTATTATAAATTACGAGTTTTAGAAATCATAGGAAAAACATACAGCCGTAGTGTCGGCCGGTCAGGGGACCGGCGGCCGGTACCCCGGCTCGCGCTACAAGCCAAAACCCAAAAAATCATAGAAAACAGAGCAGTGTGCTCCTGGCCGGTCAGGGGGCCGGCGGCCGGGCACCCGGCCAGGAACACCTTCATACAAAAATCAAAAGTCTTACTGATGTGTTCCCAGCCGGTGGGCAGACCGGCGGCCGTTCACCCGGCTGGGAGCACAACTCCACCCGAGAGCCTTCCTTACTTGCTCAATTCATTTCAATTCTCATAATTCACTTCTAATAACTATCAACAATCAATATTCATCATCAACAATCATCAATTAACAACATTCATTATTCATAACATGATTCCTAAGCTTACTAATCGTAATCTAATACGATTTCTAGCATATAAAGCACGTAAATGATATCGAGTAACCCTTCACCGTTACCTTTATGCGTCTTCACTACTCGTCAAGCTCCTCTTCAATTAGAAAATAGTCTTTGTCGGGATCTTGGAGGTCGCCACCTACAAGTAGATCATAAAAGATGAATAAAATTCATCTTGAGAAAGACAGAAAGTTTGAAAAGCGAGAAAGACGGTAATTTTATTATCAATACGGATAGAGGAAGGTAAGAGGGGAAGAATGAGACGAACTTACGCGAATTTAAGCAAGAAACGAATGAGATACGATGATAATAAGAATGGAAAGATTATGGAGGCAAGGGTTTCTTTGGTTTTGCTTAAGAAAGAAGTAAGGTAGAATTTGTGTTTGTGTGAATGAGAAATAGGTTAAGGGAGTATGAGTATGTATGAGGAAAAAGTCAATACAAGTCAAACTCGCCTTAAGACGGGATTCTCATGGAATCTCGCGGAAACTCCAAATACGAACTCGGAAATTCTAAATTCGACTCGGAAAATTAATTTATGATTAAAACTATATTTCACTGAAAATAACCGTAAAATATTTTTACTAGAAAAATAGGGTACATTTCCGGGTGTTACAGTAATAGCTTTAAATATTCATGTTTAGAATATATGATATCGCACTCGCTTATATCGCATGTTTTGTGACGGTTTTTTATATGTCCCCCCATTGAGTCGGTTTTACCTATGTTTAGAATATATGATATCCCACTCTCTTTCCCCGGCTATACCTCCTTGCTTGTTAGACTGGAATGTTGGAACGAAGAGGCGTATCCTTAATGCTTGTATGCATGTTTAAGTGGGGATATGACGACGTTGTAGGGAGGCGAACGCAATGCGATGATCGACCTGGGCGTCAAATGTCGTATTCTTGCAAGGTGGTGTCAATTCATGAAGCGTACCGCTTAATTATGTGCTCTTTCCGCCTGTTTCGTGTAGTTGTGACCGAATTTAGGGTACTGGGCTTCTGTGTTTGAACGAGTCTTATATGCGAAATGTGTATCGCATGTCGAATCGGAACATGATTATTCCGAGAGTCTGGCCAGGTTTAGACTAGGACCGTATTATTATCGTCGTCCTACCGGGAGGAAATGACTCTTTCATATACGAAACGTTTATCGTGTATGGTGCAGGGAAATGTTTATCCCGTGGACGTGTTTTGATCATTCTTGCTATGTACATGGTGCTAGTGCGTGTCATTAACTGTGAGAGATTATGTTACCATATTCGTATGTTTGGATGGATGTTTATATGTTTGTTATTGATGACCGTTGGATGACTTGGCGTGGTTTATATGTCGAGTCTCTATCTTATCAAGTATATGCCACTAACGGTGAGATGTAAGCCCTAGTGAGTATATAGTTGCCTAAGGGTGTCTTCCCCTAGTTTGTCTATAATCTGATGCTTATAGTTTTGTACTTCATGCGCCTATATCTTAATATATTGAAATTCTTATTTGTCTTTCTCGTAATTCACACACACACACACACACACATATATATATAGCTATATATAGAGAGAGAGATATATATCTATATAGATAGATATATCTAGGATATATATGATATAGAGATTATAGTATATATATAGATATAATATATATATATATATATGATATATATATATGATAATATATATATATATATATATATATATGTATGCTTCTACTTGTCTATTACCGTTTAAGTATGTTATTTGTGATATGGCTAGGAGAACCTGGAGTTACTCCCCACTGACTGTGGCGTTCATGTTTCATGAATGTACAGGTTGCTTGGCTGGATCTTTGCTTGTTTTTGGGTTCGGGTGTGAGCTAGCGAGCGTTGGACTTGACGATTCACCCATAGACGTTGTTATCTAGTTTACTAAACAACTTTTATGTTTGATAACGTTTTGAGAGAATACGTCTCTTTGTAGTATGTTATACTTTAGTTTGTATTTATTGGACATACCTCGTACTCTTCTTTTGGCATGTAAAAAGTTTCAAAAAAATATCGTATTTTCCGCTATATAAATTGCATGCTTGCTATGTTTTTTTCCCGCTATCGCGAGGGTTGTCACATATCGATTATGACGAGACCTTCGCACCTGTAGCAAGACTTGAGACTATTCGTTTGCTTATCGCCTTCACAGCTCATAAAGGAATGAAACTTTACCAAATGGACGTGAAGACTGCATTTCTTAACGGATATTTGGAAGAAGGGGTTTTTGTTGAACAACCTCACGAATTTTTAAATAGCAAATTTCAAAACCATGTTTTTAAACTTGATAAAGCATCATATGGTTTTAAACAAGCTCCTGGGGCATGGTACGACAGATTGTCTAAATTTCTATTACAAAACAATTTTAAAAGAGGATTTGTCAACAAAACCCTATTTCTAAAATCTTAGGGTTCTTATTTACTTGTTGCTCAAATTTATGTAGACGATATTATGTTTGGTTCTACTAACAATAAATTGTGCAAGTATTTTTCAAATCTAATGACCTCAGAGTTTGAAATGAGCATGATGGGAGAATTGAAATTCTTCCTAGGATTGCAAATTCAACAAACTAAGGACGGTATAAAGATCCACCAACAGAAATATATCAAGGAGCTAATCAGGAAATTTGGTATGGAGAACGCTTATCTAATGGACATGCCCATGGTAACTGATAAAAAGTTAACCTTAGATGAAAATGGTAAGTGTGTCGATGAGACTACATATCGAGGTATGATTGGTTCTTTATTATATTTAACTGCGAGTAGACCTGAAATTATGTTTAGTGTATGTGTCTGTGCTCAATTTCAATCGTGTCCAAAAGAGTCACATATGATTGCTTAAACGTATTTTGAGATATTTAATTGGTACATCTAATTTATACTTATATTATCCACTTGAGTGTAATTTCGATCTAGTAAGATATTCAGATGTTGATTATGCAGGATGTTCATTAGATAGAAAAAGTACATCTGGATTCGCTACGTTTGTTGGACCATGCATTATAACTTGGGGCTCAAAGAAGCAAAATTCAGTTGCGTTGTCCACTGTCGAAGCCGAGTAAATAGCTGCAGGACTAGTATGTTCTCAGTTACTTTGGTTAAAGCAACAACTATGTGATTATGGTGTAAATGTTGGTTGTATGTCTATACTTTGTGATAATACGAGTGCTTTTATTATTTCTAAGAACCGAGCTCATAATTCTCGTACTAAACATATAGACATTAGACACCATTTCTTACGCGACCATGTAGAAAAGGGCAACATTAACTAGAATTTTGTAGTACTGAAAATCAATGAGCTGACATTTTAACAAAGGCGTTAGCGAGAAGATGTTTTTAGATTTTGTGGTTGGAAATTGGTTTAATCAGTAGCACTTAAATTCGTCATATTTATTTTACGAACCTGCATGTCTGGTTATAATAAGACAAGATTGTATGAGTGTGTCCGTATATTCTATTGCCAGTATATTTGTGTTTAGTATTATATATTTTACGTGAATATCTTGGATATTAAGTATTTTATGAATATTGAAATATGGACCACATATTTGCCAAAAATCTATCTTATTCAATTTCCTATATTGACCAAAATTCCTACCCTTGTGTTTGCACTTGACCGAAATTCCCAACAAAAATATCCTATCATATCCTTTTATTTACCTAATCCTATCTTTATCATATCTCTCATATATTTACCCTATATTCCTTTCCTATCCTACTCAAATTCAAAAAAAAAAAGGAAAAAGAGGGGAAAGGACGACACCTCACGTGCAAACCCCACAACAACAGAACCCAACACTCCACCTATATATACATCACCATACATCATCACCCATCACTATCATCTTCAACCTTTCAAACAAAAAAAAATCATCCATGGCTTCCACACGATCTAACACCAAAAACACCAACACCCCAAACTCCAAAACACAAGCACCTTGCATGTCTACTAATCCTTCACCACAACCCAACCAAAAATCCCCAAACTTGACCCAAACCGAGTCGGGTTTGGTTCTTGAGGGGACCAAAAGGCGAAAACTCAACTTGGGAAAGAATAAGGTTGCTTCCGGCTCAGAAAAACGTGAAGACGGTCCCCGGTTACATATAGTGCGAATAGGCCTCTGTTTCGTGAATTTTTGCCGCAAGCTACGACATCCGGGCTTGATAAATTGAGACTAACAAAGAAGGAACGGAAATTAATTAATCGGGTTGCTTAGTATACCATTCATGTTGGGAGAAGTTTTCCGAAATCATGGTGCGACAAATACTCCGCTTTGAAGTTTTTCACGGATTTCTTGAAATTCCAAGAATGGGGACCATTGTTCGGTTCTCCGGTCCTATATATCCTATTGAGGTAATCCAATTTTATGCTTCCGTTTCCTTGAAGTCCGGAGTCTTACATTCTACTGTTAATGGTCGTGAGATTTCAGTCTCCATTCATGATTTTTGAACTCTATTTTCGGTTCCTGATGATGGGGCCGAAATTAATCCAAGTACAACATGGGACAAGTTGTCCGACACGGCTAATGTAGCTGTAAAGAAATATTTTAATGAGAATGCAACGTTGTCTAGTTGTGTGTTGGCAGGGAATTCATCTCCTAAACTGAAATTTTTCTTGAACTTTTTATGGAATACGGTGGTCCCGCGTCGGGGTGGTCGGGATAAAATTAGTTGCTATGAGATGATGGTGGTTAAGAAGTGGTTTGAGGGTGAACGTGTCAATCTTTCTTTTCTCATTTTTGCTCGAATTTTTCAGACGAGTTTTTCCGTGACGGAGGACAAGGTATATACAACCTTGGACCTTCCTTATGGAATGTGGGTGTCTCGGGTTCTTGAGGCAAAGGGGGCTAATGATCCGGCTAGTTATGGAGTCAATTTAAAAGATGATATGAATGATACATATTTGAAATTTATGAAGATGGTAGCCGTGGGTCCGGTATTGGTCTATCAATCTAAAGTGGGTTCGGTTGATGTTAAACCTAATATTGTTGATTTTTCGGTTCTTGAACCAAAATTGGACTTGTTTATGGGGAAGGTTATGGAGCGCCTTGATGCGGAAGATAAGAAAATTGATAAGGTGGTTGATAAGGTGGTGAAAACCGTGGCTTTGGGGAGTCCAAGCTCAAACCGTGACCATGGTGGGTCGGTTGTGAATGGTGATTTGAAGGCTTGGATGACGCAGGTTAATGGTTGCCTTGCTAAAATTGAGAGGAATGTGGTCGATGTTAGGCAAGAACTATTTAGGCAACGGGATCGGATGCAATTCTTGGTTAGCCAAGGAGGTGCATTGGTGAAGAGTGGTGCGGAAATGGGAGATGGAATGCACACTATCTATGATGCGACGTAGGCCTTATCCATGAAGGTTAAGAACTTTGATTCATGCCTCACCGCACAAGCTAATCATGTGAAGAAGTGCTTTGATCGCCTTGACACCATTCAGTACTATACCCGACCAGGCTATATCGACCCCTCTATCCCTCGTCAACCCAATATGCCTTGATTTTTATCGTCTTGATTTGTTTGTCCTTAAACTACATATCCTATTGACCATTCGATCCATTTTGGCTTACTTTCTATTTGGCCCATTGGCAATTAAATCTCTTATTTGTGGTTTGTAGTTTAATTGACATTTAGAACTTGATTTTGCTTGCTATAAATCGTTAAGTATTGCGTATTTTGCATATCTATTTCTTGCCTTGGTGTATGTTATTCAAGTCATTTTATATCTCTGTTTTTGTCTTTTCAATGATGCCAAGAGGGGGAAGAAATGATATGATTTGAGTCTTTGCTTAAGCTTTCTCCTTGTCAAGACCCGTTATCTCTTAAAGTCTTTCGAGTTATAACTTTGGCTAGATTGTTATGTTCTTGCGATCAACGTTACTATAACTTTGGTTGTATTTTGTTGAGGGGGAACTATACTTAGTCACAATCATAAGAGAAGTCATAAGAGACTTGTCATCATCAAAAAAGGGGAATTTGTTGGACCTATTTTATAATTTTGGCGAGGACAAGTATTTACTTGATAATGTGCTTTAATTGATATATCATATGCATGTAATTGTGTGCTTTAGTCTTATCATAGCTAACAACAATTACAAGAAAGAAGATCAAAGTTATAGGAGCTTAAGGCATAACCTTGAAGATTTCGGTGAGACAAAGTTATAGGAGCTTGAGGTATAACTTTGGAAATTCATATGCAAAGTTATAGCTACTTTGGTTATAACATTTGATCGGGCATGTCGCAAGCCCTGGTCAAAGATAATTACCCAGACTAGGCTAACAACAAATTAATGTAATTAGGGAAGTAGGGGTCGATCCTCAGGGAGATGGTGCTTGCTATAGAATGTGAAATGTCTTGCAATTGGGTCTTATCGAACGAGTATCTGGGTTTTGGGGTTTTGATTTCTAATCTAATAAAAAGCATAAGTGAAAACAAAATAAAAGCAAATCAAAACGAAAACAATAAAGCAGGTGATGAATTAACAATGATGAAAAGAATCTAGGGAAGTAGGTTCACACATGTAGATTAACATATTGATGAAATTGGATTTAGAACATGCAAATAATTCATTGTGAGTTCGTAAGAATGATGTGTTCATTACAATCATAGATCAGATGGTCTAGCAGGCTTTTAGGCAATTTACTAGGTCTAATCTACCATGTCATGCTTTGTCTATTCAATTCACGTATTTCTACTTTGGAAAAGAATTCCATTTTAGTCAATGATTTTGATCAAGAATCGTTAACTATCATTATAGTCCAAACATGCATAGACACAATGTTTTAAAATCACAATTCCTTTTATCCGATTATCATCTTTTAATCAACCTACATGGCTACCCTACACCCTAGAAAAACGACTACTCACTCATGGTGATGTTTATATCTAAGATTATGTTAATGATAAAAACTAGGATAGACATGTTTATTTGGTTTTGATAATGTTTTAAGACTCTTTAATTGGCGATAATAACGACGCTAAATTGACGATCTAGGGAAATGAAATGATTACAACGATATTGAAATTGATTCTAAAATAACATTTAAAGAAAATAGCAATCAAATAAGAAACATAAAGACTTTAAACAAAAGATAAAATAGGAATACCTAGATGACGATCAACAACGACAATGATGAAATATAAACAACCGTAATAGAAATTCCTTGCATAGAATAGTCGATCCACGAATTACAATACTTGAACCACATAAAGTAGATTACAAAGATGGAATTCTTATTGATCTAGGCTAAGGATTTGATGTAGAAAAGACAGAAATAAACTAAGAAACTAAGGACAAAAAGGAAGAAGAAAAATGATCTAGACAAGAGAAGAGAGGCTAGGTTTCTCTCCTGCTAATCTAGGGTTTTTTGTAAAGAGAGAAGTGTGAAGAGAAGTGTGTAGTGTATAGTGTAAAGTGTGGTGGCTGAGGCTCTCTTATATAGCAGTAGGTTTCGTGGGGAAGGGGTCATGCATTGAACATATAGGACAAAATAAAGGAAGTCGAAGCAAAAGCTCGGAACAACAAGGATACCCGATCGGGTACACTACTTACTTGATCGGGTATGTAGTGATCTTGGTCCATTGACTTTCGTTTCATCTCCCCTTGCATATGACTTGACTTTCATTATCCCCCTTGACCTTTTGAGTCGGGTTTGTTGATAGGGTTTGATGTAAAATGATGATTTCTTCGCCTAACTGATCGATCTTCTGACAACTGCGAAATCGTCTTTGCTTCTTCTTTCTTTTGAATCAGTGAACCTTCTTGAAATGCCTTTGACTTGGTCAAGCTTGCTTCTTCAAATCGTCGGGTTCTAGGCAAATGCTCGGGAATATAGAAAAAGGGCGTAGAAACGTCACTTTCCCTACAAAACAGGTTAGAACATAGGAATTCCCCTAGAAGACGATATTAGCTCATAAAATGGCTTAACAAAGCACAAATGACATACAAAACCGAGCTAAATTGGGGGTTAAAATAATGCAAATATTCACTTATCAACATTGAAGAAATAATTCAAGCAAGATCTACTTCAAATAACACAAGACTCAAGATGGGGGGTCTTTGTGATCAAGATGAAGAGATGATCTGTATACTGAAGATCTTTGTGAAGATTAGATAGTATAGGTCGTCATTCGGTAACTATTCCATTAGAGTGATTTTATGTTTGTAAAGTTATAACTATTTCACTTATAACTTTACATACTAAGTTCAAAGTTATAGCTATTTCACCTATAACTTTGGATGATAAAGTTGATGCATGATTTTGGAAATAAATCTTTTAAATATTTTAATAGTTAATGTATTTATCAGATTCTATTGGTTAGTAATACAACTTATGAGTTGTCATGCTACCTAGGGTTTCTAGTAAATTTTATCTCAATTTGTTGTTAACCTAATAAGCCCACCTAGTGGTTGTGCCACCTAGGTTTTCGTGAAACCTAGGGTTTGTGTCTCCTAGGGATGCAAATACCTAGGGTTGCGTGATGATGAGGAAATCGGCCTCTATGGCACGTTTCTTTTTTTGCATCAACCTAGGATTCTAATAATATCTTTACAACAATATTTTGAGATATTAAAGATAAATATATTTCTTAAAAAGAAAGCAAGGGTTTTAGATTTATATCTCCTATGCTACTACTATAAATACTCCTTCCATCTCAATCATTCAATACGACTCTATATACAATTGAGAAAAATTTACAAATTGATTTAAAACAAACTTTGAGCAAAATAATTATTATTTTTATTGTCTGTTTTTCGGAAAAAGTCGTGCATCAAATACTATGAATCGCTCGTGTTAAATACGTTATTGGATAATAGTACATCACATAATCATACTAATCTTTAATGAGAATCTTTGTGAGTTATATTGTACTTTCTTATTAACGTAAGATAGTATAGAGTATTTAGCGATACTCACCTTGAGTTATAATCATAGTTGATTATACGAGTGGGTTGATAATTGTTGTAATCCATAGAGAGGTACTAAAGATTATTAATCAAGAATAGTGGACGTTGGTTTCCACTTGTGCAACTGAACCATTTCAAAAATTGCTTGTGTCTCTCTTTACTTTTCGTTATTTCGTTACTTGCATATTACTTTGATTAATAAATTAGTTGATTTTAATCAATCAAGAGAAAAAAAGGAAGGAGGAAGGGATCAATCGCATTCCGTATCCATGATCATGACAGTCCGAGAGTGCCACCCACATACAGTATGTGGCACTATACTGTTTTTAATCTTAACTCTGCCGTCTATTATAACTCGTATACGAAGAGCGGGCAATCTGGGGAGACAGTTCAAGATACCCCCCCCCTCCCCACCCCGCCCCAAGCCCCCCCCCCCCCCCCCTTTCCCCTCTTTCGTATTCGATTAATAGACTCTACAGTATTTGTTTATGCTAATTGATGGCATGAGATTGTTGATTCATTATATGTGATGTTCGATATGTGATTGATGTTGTTGGTCACTGTTGTGACGATGATGGTGATTGGGCAGTTGTTATCGATGTTACTATGGTTATTACTATGGTTGGTGATCCTGTTGGGAGACAGGTCACTCCCAGAGTTCTCCCCCGTGGTTATCCCGCCACGTGGGAGATGTGCACATTAATGTTCCGGGTTTATCTCGTTGCGGTGTGATGGAAGTTCGACGCCTGTGGCTGCGGTCCAGGGTCAATAGGTGGTTTTCTAGAGCAGGCTGATAACCTGAGTCTACTGAGGTAACCGCTGCGGTGGCCCTCCGGTTTATCTTCCCTTGTGCTTATCTTTTACGTTGGTCGGTATATGAAAAATACTGACCTCGTTATTGTTTTACAAAACTGTGATGATCCATTGGGGAATGGGGAGCATGTGATCAGCAGGTAACTTATTGAGCTGCCCTAGGATGTTGAGGGGATCACCACTATCAAGTCATAGCTTCCGCGGAGTCTACTGGAGTCGTGCATTAGACGTTACTTTACTTTATAGTATATTTGTCATTTTGGATTATTGGTCTTGATGGTATGTCGTGTAGTTTGAGACTATGTATTTGAGTTAAACTATTTATTAAATAAAGTATTTTTTCTTTGTGGCTTATTTTGATATGTACTACCTCGGACAACCGAGATGGTAGCAGTTCCATGTGGTAGAGAGGTCTTGTAAGGCTCTTTAGAATATGGGGGTGTTACATATACAATATACTCCCTTCATTCAAGTCCAAATACAACATTTATTTTTTTTGACACTATTCATGAGTGAAGAGAATCTTTACGATTTCTTGCAATATGTAAGATAAAATATGGTCATGTGAGATCTTATTTGATTCGCCTTTATAAGTACAATAAGATTATCAAATTTTTATATTTTTTATAATGTAAAGCTCGAGATATTTACGTTACAATTTGTGCATTGGCAAACGTGTAAAAGAGAAATGTTGTGTTTGGACTTGAATAGAGGGAGTATAACAGTCTAATATCATTAATCTCTTCTTAATAATCAATCTAATCACTAATTACTTTCAACCTTACTTAAAAGATGATAAGATGAAATCACAAGATTAAGGATGAAGATGCAAAGATTGGAAGAGATAAGAGAAAGATCTAAAAGATTGAATTACTCAACAAACCCAAGAAAAGAGTCAGGATTAACTAGGTAACAATAAGGATTAATTAGAGAGATACTAGAGTTTTGATGAGAGTTTATGTTACTAATGAAGAATTAAGCGGAAACAAGAGAGAGAAAAGCTTTTTATATGAACTACGTCTCACGCGGAAATAAGAATAAAAAACAAGCGATTTTGACTTTAACTCGGTCGAGTAACACCCACTCGACCGAGTACCTTAGGCCGAGGTGAAACCCTACTTGACCGAATAGACAAAGCACCTGGTCGATTACACACCTTACTCAACCGAGTAATACCATAGATGTGACATTCTTTTTTCCTTAAAGAGAACTTTTGTAACACCCCCATATACCAAAGAGCCTTACAAGACCTCCTTAATACATGGAGATTCTACCATCCTGATTGCTCGAAGTAGTACATATCAAAGAGACCATAAAAGAACATACTTAGAAAATCAATGTTTAAATCAAATTACATCATTCCCAATCCAGTCGACACATCGTCGTAACAATAATCCAATTGATAAAAATAAAGACACTAAATGTAATGTCTAAGACTCTAATCATCAATGCGGAAGCTAAGACTCAACAGCGGCAATCCCATCAACTCCCCAACGCAAGATCATCGAACTACCTACTGAACACCTGCTCACCATTCACCAATAGACCACAGCAATTTTAGAAAACAATACGAGGTCAGTACTCCATAAGCCGATCAATGTACAAGAAAACAAAGTAATCAACGCAGTAATAAAACAAGAGGCCCACCGCAGCGGTCACCTCAGCAGCATCAGGTTACCACCCTGACCTGCAAAACCACCTATTGATGCCAAACCGCAGCACTGGGCATTGATGAGTCCATTTTATATATAGTTTAACTCCCTAGTTTAGCTCAGTTTATTTGATTATTATACTTTGTTTAGTATATTTGTGAGCTAATTACGTGTTCTAGGTGTATTGCTTGTGTTTGTTACATTTTGTAGGAATCTAAGCATTTAGAGGCTTTTTCCTAGCACATTAGGCATCAATGTTCACTAAGCTAAAATGGAAGCAAGATGGACCATGGAAGGATACTACGGGAAATAACAAGCCCAAGCATGAGGATTTGTAAAATGGTTTGGTGTACAAATGAGAAACCAAAATGAAGCCCAACTTAAGAACTCCACAACTCAACATAGAGATGCTCTTTGGATGCTCATGGGATGCCAAACTATGCAATTAACCGGAGAATTAATGAGCTTAAAGGCGTATCATAGGATTCCTCAAGCATTTAATTGAGTCATTAAGCAAATGTTCTTGTATTAGTGAAACCCCGATCGGGGCTCCCATTCCCCGATCGGGGTTTGCCTCCCTAGATGCTTTCTGTTATGCTCCTGTTTTATTATAAATAGGAGCCTTAATCCGTCATTAGGGGGGCATCTTGGACATCATTATACACTCTAAAAATACTCTTTTACATAATATCATTAGTCATTAGATTAGATTTATAATAGTTTAGTTTCCATTAGTTGTTACAAATAATTCCTTTAAGTATTTCAATTTATATTACAAGTTCATTTGCAAGTTATTTGGTTCCATTGTGTTCTTCAATTCCAAGTTTTATTTCCTTTGTTGAGCTAATTCTATTTCTTGTATTGTTTTATTATTTCCTTTGCCATTTCCATTATTAGTTAGTTATCATGTTTACTTATCATTTGTCATTAGATTAGTTATCATTATGACAGAGTAGTTAGTTTATCTAGGGAATTAGGGAAGCCATGCATAAATAATATTTGCAATTGTTGAAATGAGATGTTATGATATCAAATAGTTGTTTCTATCACATGCTTGCATTGTATTGTTAGTCTTTGATTATTGATCACAATCCTTGATTAAATTTGTTAACTCTTTCTATAAGTCGAGAGGCACGGAATTGAATTAGACTAAGCATGTGTTAGTAGATCGACCTAGCCAAAGCGAGAGTTCGTTAGGACCCGATCTATGGTTGACACTAATATCGAGAGGTGGGTGTCTTTAGCCTAAACAATTATCGTTATTATCAATTTCCTTGTTTGACTTGAGCATTTACGTAATTTGCATGTGTGACCCGACCTCCCTAGACTCTTCCTTTATTATTATTGTTGTTTCATAAACCCAACCAACTCAATCGATAACCGACGTTGATAGAATTCACCCCATAACAACTTGTATAGCAACTCCCGTCTCCTTGTGTTCGTATGTTCGACCCCTATTACTACATTCATTTGTGTCTAGGGTATTTATCTTTGATTAGGTGTGCGATAGCCTATCAAATTTTGGCGACGTTGCCGGGGAGCACGGTTTTTTTTGCTATTAGTTATTGAATTTTATCTTGTTTTTTTTTGTCTCGAGGAACACTTAGCTTGTTCCTTGAGACCATTCTCACGGTTTCCTTGTAGTTTTAGTTCCTTTTTCCGGTGTTGAAACTATCTAATTTTGGCGCCGTTGCATAATGAATAACTATGGATTCTGATACCCACAACACAAGGATGAGCCTTTTCATGACTATCTTAACCAATTTTATAACTATAGTGATCATCTCATGTCCCTCGGACAAGTCATTGATTAGGATTACAAGGGTCAAGTTCTACTTGATAGCATGGATTTTGAGACACGAGAATTGGTTCTTTACATGAGTTGTGGTAGTGTCTACTACAAGAGAGGGGAGGAGCTTTGGAATTTCTTGAATTCCATGGCTTCCCAATGTCAAGAGGTAGCTTGCCAACAACCTTTTTTGCCGGGTTTCGAAGAGGAATGCTATGCTATTCTTTCTTATTATCAACAAATGAAATAAATGTTATCCCAACGCGAAGAGGAACGCCATGCGCGTCTGGTTTTTTGCCAACAAATGCTTGAAGAAATGGCGCGATCGATCACTACTTGTGCTCTTCCACCCTACCAATGTGAGTCTTTTCTCCCTAATGAATTTGAATTATTGGATGACGATGATGATGGTCCTACTTTCTCTCTTCAAAGTCCCTCTAGTATCATTCCAATTGACCATTTAGGGACTCATGTTGATGACATTGACCTTATAGTAGATGATACACTTACCATGGATGATGTTGGGCCCGTTTTAAATAAAAGGGATGAGGTTTTGCCCGAGTCATTTGAAACCTTTGCAAATCCTTTTACATGGGATATAGTTAATCCATTTAAGGTTGATGGAAGACTTAGTGCTACTAATTTAGAGGTTAAATGGGATGAACCCCCAATTTTTGATGAGTCCTACCACCAGACCATTTATAATGATAATTTAAGTACTAAAGGTTTATTTTATGGTCTTAAGCATGATGCTCCATCTCTTGCTGACAAGTGGAGTAGTACGGTGGTTCTCTTTGAAATCTCTAATGCGCATTTTGATAAGATTTATCCTTCCTTACCTTTGATCTTTCATGCTTATATCTTATCAATTGCTTACATTTACTTTTGTATTGCTCATGCGCAGGAATATGATCAACTTCTAAGGGCGTTTACATGCTTTTAGAGGACAAAGGATGCTCATTAGAAAAAATTAGTTTTTGTCAATTTACAGTTTTTGGACAATTGCAATTTGAATTTGGTTGTAGTAGTTAGACATTTAGACATTTAGTTTGCTTTAGTTTGTAGTAGTTTGTCTTTTGCAGGTACTATGCTACTTGGATTGGGCTACCCCGTTTTCAAGCTAGCTTGGGGGGAGGCTTCTACACTTTAGTATGCTTTTTTTCCTTCCTTTATTTCCGGATGTGTCATCCCATCTCCCCTTATTGGTTTTTGTTTGTCCATCTTTGTGTCACACATTGAGGACAATGTGTGTTATAGCTTGGGGAAGGGATTTAGTGAGTCTAGTTATGAGAAATCTAATCTAAAAATCTGAAAATTTAAAGTAAAAGTTTGATGTTGTGTCCACCCATTTGTCTTTGCATAATGTCATTCTTCCTTGCATTTCCTATATTGTAGTTCTTTTAAGCTAATGAATCATGCTTTATTGTCGGGATTTTGCATTCATGGGGATGTCTTGACATAGTGGGTGATGGATGGATTTTTTGACAAAATAGACTTGATCTTGACATTTGTAAGCTACATATACATCTAGACGCACAAGTATGGTCTTTGTTCCATTTTGTATGAGTTATGCTATCATGATTGCATTAGAAGACATTCACTTCCTTGCTTACATAAATTGCCCAAAAATTACCCATTTCCTAGCTACATATAACATTGCCTACCTTTGTTGAGCTAGTGACTTGCTACTTGTGTTGGGGTGCTTTTATTTTTGGGATTTGCTAGAATTTGTCGCTATTGTAAGCTTGTCGTTGCGGGATTGCTTATTCCCGTATCTTGGTGGATGTTGGTTATTGAGAAAGAAAAAAAAATCTGAAAAAAAAAATGATGCAAAATGATGAAGGAAAGAAAAGAAAGAAGCATCTAATCTAAAAAAGAGAAAAATGATGAAAAAAAGAAGAAAAGAAGAATGTGTTACTTCCATGTTTTATTAAGTATGATTTTGGGAAGTATACATGTGTGTTGTAATGTTAAAAGAGTCAATATGCTGCTTTTGGCTCTAGTTCTTGTTGTTTGGGAAGGGTTAAGATTTGGAATGAGCATTCTTACACATTTGGTTGTCACTAGCTTGACATTAGCTCCACATGACCAAATTGATTTGTCCACCTTCTTACCCATTTCCCCTAGCCTTCTTCTTTGTATTATTGGCTTCTTTACTTATGCAATATGATCATGACTAGCATTGTCTTTTTGATTTGGAATGTTTACCATACTAGATTGCGAGCACATTTTATGGAGTCGTAGTTAGGAGAGTGTCATTCATATATTTGTCATATTCATTTCATGAGTGTGAATGTTATCCCGTGAGAAGTTCAATGTCATTTAAAGATCATTCAAGAGTCGAAATGTCCATGTGAAGTCCTTAATACCACACCGTCGTGTAAATCTCATCCATGTATTGCATTTTCCCTATGCCCAAGTTGTTTCGGGATTTGATTCATTGTACTTTAAAACTACTAGTCGGGGATTGCATTTGGATGGGATGATTATTGCTTGCACCCTTGTCCTTGTCATACATTATATTGTGTGCTTGCTTGAGGACAAGCAAGGGTTTAGCTTGGGGGAGTTTGATGATTCCATTTTATATATAGTTTAACTCCCTAGTTTAGCTCGATTTATTTGATTATTATACTTTGTTTAGTATATTTGTGAGCTAATTACGTGTTCTAGGTGTATTGCTTGTGTTTGTTACATTTTGTAGGAATCTAAGCATTTAGAGGCTTTTTCCTAGCACATTAGCAAGCATCAAGGTTCACTAAGCTAAAATGGAAGCAAGATGGACCATGGAAGGATACAATGGGAAATAACAAGCCCAAGCATGAGGATTTGTAAAATGGTTTGGTGTACAAATGAGAAATCAAAATGAAGCCCAACTTAAGGAGTCCACAACTCAACATAGGGATACTCTTTGGATGCTCATGGGATGCCAAACTATGCAATTAACCGGAGAATTAATGAGCTTAAAGGCGTATCATAGGATTCCTCAAGCATTTAATTGAGTCATTAAGCACATGTTCCTGGATTAGTGAAACCCCGATCGGGGTTCCCATTCCCCGATCGGGGTTTGCCTCCCCTAGATGCTTTCTGTTATGCTCCTATTTTATTATAAATAGGAGACTCAATCCGTCATTAGGGGGGCATCTTGGACATCATGATACACTCAAAAAACACTCTTTTACATAATATCATTAGTCATTAGATTAGGTTTAGAATAGTTTAGTTTCCATTAGTTGTTACAAATAATTCCTTTAAGTATTTCAATTTATATTACAAGTTCATTTGCAAGTTATTTGGTTCCATTGTGTTCTTCAATTCCAAGTTTTATTTCCTTTGTTGAGGTAATTCTATTTCTTATATTGTTTTGTTATTTCCTTTGTCATTTCCATTATTAATTAGTTATCATGTTTACTTTATCATTTGTTATTATATTAGTTATCATTATGCAATATTAGTTACTTTGTCTAGGGAATTAGGGAAGCCATGCATAAATAATATTTGCAATTGTTGAAATGAGATGTTATGATATCAAATAGTTGTTTCTATCACATGCTTGCATTGTTTTGTTACTCTTTGATTATTGATCACAATCCTTGATTACATTTGTTAATTCTTTCTATAAGTCGAGAGGCACGGAATTGAATTAGACTAAGCATGTTATAGTAGAACGAGCTAGCCAAAGCGACAGTTCGTTAGGACCCAATCTATGGTTGACACTAATATCGAGAGGTGGGTGTCTTTAGCCTAAACAATTATCGTTATTATCAATTTTCTAGTTTGACTTGAGCATTTACGTAATTTGCATCTGTGACCCGACCTCCTAGACTCTTCCTTTATTATTATTGTTGTTTCATCAACCCAACCAACTCAATCAATAACCGACGTTGATACAATTCACCCCATAACAACTTGTATAGCAACTCCCGTCTCCTTGTGTTCGACCCCTATTACTACATTCATTTTTGTCTAGGGTATTTATCTTTGATTAGGTGTGCGATAGCCTATCAGGCATCGAAATTCCATCTCACCGCAGCAAGATACCCGGAACATTAATGTGCACATCCCCCTCGCAGCGTGAGATCTACGAGAGGCAAACTCGGGGTGTGATCTATCTCCCGGCGGATCACCAAAATAGTAACTAAGTATCATAATTCTAATTCCAACTCCAAACACCATCAACATCACCAAATTAACCATAATCATTATCATAACAATAACCATCATCATCATCACAATAACAACCATCATCATCATCACAATAAGTCACATATCTCATGACAAATATTAACATATAGAATACTGAGTAGAAAATCCTACCTTTTCGCAAATCCGCATCAAATCATAAATACGCAATCACTAGAAATCTTCCTCTACAAAGTCTCCCCCTAAACATGCAATTTACATAATCAATACTAACCCTTCTTCCCTTTTCCCCCAATTCAATTAGGGTTACAAATCAATACCAATGATAATAATAAGCATATAGATGAACCACTTACCAATTGGAATCAATCAAGACAAGAAATAATAGATCCAGCTAGGGCTGATTAAGGATGCTTGAGAGGATTTTGAGAGAGTTAAGAGTATTAGAGTTTGATTATGAAACATAAACTGTTGAAATTATGTTTTAAATCCTCTTAATTATCTTTAATCAAACCGTCTGAATTAATCCCGCAGACTCGTGTACTCGGTCGAGTACAAGAAGCTCTCAGTCGAGTGCACTAACACTCGACCGAGTGCCAACTAGGCAGAAGACTGCCTAACTGACACACCCACCCTACTCGGCCGAATACACTCTACTCGGCCGAGTACCAAACACACTCGGTCAAGTTACCTCTACTCGATTGAGTACACAGTACTAAGAATACAGAGTATTAAAACTTCGTCCCCGAAGTTCACACAATAAGGAAACAACCAACACTGCTACCACATCACCGCTTCCAACCTCAACACTTCCACACACCAACCAACAAAATCTCGATACAACGACAAACCACAACGCGAACATAACAACACTAAACAACAAAAGATCGAACATAATTGAGAATTAAGCAAACGACTATATCTCACCCCCCCCCCTTTAAAATAAAGGTTACGTTCCCGTAACCGAAGATGACTCGAAAAAATGAGGATAGCGCTCCCTCATCCAGTCCTCGGTCTCCCATGTATCCTCCTCAACGTTATGGTTGCACCATAACACCTTCACTAATCTTGTAACTCCTCTTCGATTCTTTCAAACCTTGCGATCAATAATCTCCTTTCGCACTTCTTCGTAGGTAAGAGCTTCATCCACTTCTATAACATCTGCCACTTAAACATGAGACGGATCGCTCACGTATTTCCTCAGCTGGGACACATGGAATACATTTTGAACTTTCTCAAACTCCATAGGAAGATCAAGACGATAAGCCACCTCACCCACACGAGCCAAAATCTTAAACGAACAGATATACTTAGGTCTAAGCTTGCCCCTCTTCCCAAATCTCATCACCCCTCGCATCGGCGATACCTTCAATAGAACTTTATCACCCACCTCAAACTCAATATCATGGCGTCGAAGATCGGTATAACTCTTTTGTCGGTCTTGAGCCGCTTTCATCTTCAATCGAATTACCTTCACTTGTTCAACCCTCTCCTTCCCTGGTCGGTGAAGGAGCCACTTGAGGTAGGTTATTTGCCACGAAAGCTCAGAAGCCAGCCCCTTGACCAAAACAAAAGAAGAGGCTGCCCTCCGAGCCCAACTTAGCTTTCTCATATATATCCTCCCAACAAATAGGACTCCAACCATTCGTCCCATACAACGCTTCAAAATGAGCCATACCAATTGTAGCATGAAAGCTAATATTGTATGAAAAATCCAATGCCCAAGAATGAATAAGGTCTTCAAGAGTTTGGATAGTCCGCTCCGTCTGCTCATCCATTGTCGAATGAAATGCCGCGCTCATCTTCAATTGAGTCCCCAACAAATCCTGAACCTCTTGCCAAAATCTTGAAATAAACCTTCTATCCCGATCGGAAATGCTCTCCTTTGGCAATTGGCACTCCATGAAGTTTGACAATATGACGACGATATGAATTTGATAGTTCCACCTTGTTCCATTTGTCTTTCCTCGGCACAAAGTGCGTGGTTTTAGTCAATCGATCGACGATGACCTACATCAAGTTGTTCCTTCTTGAAGTCTTAGGCAATCCGACGACGAAGTCCATTAATATTGATTCCCATTTCCACACTGACACATCTAAAGATTAGGACTTCAAGATGACTTCATTCATCTTCCATTATTCTTCATTTGATTTCCTAGCCTAGATACTTAATTATATTAAACATAGAACTGACCAAGATCATAAAGTAAGCATTAAAACCTTATTCGATTAAACCCAGAGTCAACATGCATTCACAAGTGTCATTATTTATAAAAGAGATACAAAATTTAACATATCAAACACATATCAGCAACTCTCATATAGGGCCGTTCTAAAGCCTAGAAGTGGCCCGAAAGAAAAATAGATCAAAGTTATGATTTGATTATATTTGTATTTTTAATAACTCGATATTTTATGAGTAATATTGAGGAATTTAAATATGAAAATTGTAATTATAAAATATTAGGTTGTAAAATAAAAAAATACTAGTTTATAAGTGATATAGTTAGGGTTTTTTGTAGTTGGACTTGTTTTATGCATAAAGTGGTTTTATGTTACAATTTGTGACCACTTATGGATCCTTAAACAATTCAGACAACTTGTGCTTGGATATACAAGTTTAGATAGAATACGAGATGAGCAAATATAATGTGTATTATAAGAGTAATGGTCGACATGCAGGTATATTCTAACGCCTTTTTATTTATTTTTTGTGAAAAAAAAATATATTTTACAAACCAAATACGATGCGTATTATCAGAGTCACGGTCGACAAGAAGGGAGATTCTAATGCGTTTTTGTTTATCTTTTTTGGAAAAATAAACTATATTTTATCAAAATAATTTCTTCAAAAATTACTATGTAGCAACGTCTTCAGCATAATAATTATTAATGGTTTTTAATTCGAACTAACTATTAGAATAATAATTTATAGTGTAACAATAAACAATTAACTTACTATTGTAACTAACTACTACTTCCTCCATCTTTATTCCTCTTCTAGCTTCTCTATTATACTAGTTTTAATCCCGTGCAATTTTGCACAGAATTGAATATTCAACAATTCGAATAAATGTATAAGTTTTACATCATTATGATTCATAATAATGATAATAATAAAATACATAAATGATCTAATAAAATTATGAATATAAAAAAATTTCTTTGTAGATTTTAATACAAACATATATATAAATTATTTATTAAAAATCAAGAAATTTGTTAAATCCCTTGGTTTCCTTTTTAAAATTAGTGGAACTTGTTTTATTAAATGTAAATGCGTAAAATTTTATTAAGTTTACCTATACCCGGTAAAAATGAACTAACCAGAGTGACCCTACTCATACCCAGCTTGGCACCCGAATTGAGAACCCGAGATTGACTCGGACAATTGCCCTACCCGAATGTTTATTGTTGGACGACGTCAAAAGTCCCGCGTATGTAAGTTGATAATACAGGCGAAAATTAGCAAATTCCAAAATGACCCGATATGTTTCCAATTTTTGTCAAACCTGAGATAAGTCGAATAAAATGACACGGCATGACCTGTTTGTCACTCCTAATTTGACCTATAAGAAATTTAGGTCCAATACAAATTGTAAGAAAAAAAACGGGAATCTTTTGAAGTTTTGATTATTTAAGGATGGATTACGTATTATATCCGAGTATTTTTATTTGTTAAGAGATAGTTTTATATAAAACAGTTTTACTAATGAGTTTATAACCGGATCATAAAATAATTACTAAAATATCAATTTAACGATAAATTTGTATATTAAACCGCCTTATACAACTATTTTTGTTTTGATAGTCGGATCATACACTACCCAATCCAATTTATATTCGATCTAATAGGACTACACACACATCCCCTTCTATAGAACTCCTAAGTCCTAACCCTAGTTGTTTCCTCAATCCCTGGCTCCATGCTCATTTCCCCCTCTCTCTCCCTCTTCGTTTGAATGCCTCAATTCATCTTTTGGTGTTTACAATTCCTTCCACAACTCCATCCAATTAATAAGGTGTGCTAATATTTTAATTTCCCCGTTTCATCGCGTTATAACATACTCATATTCCTCCACACTTAGTTTTTTTCATTTTTCTTCTGTAGTTGGTGATCAAATTGATTTTATATCATTTTTCATATGTAGTTGGTGATCAATTTTGATTTTATATCATTTTTCATCTGTACGCATATTTTTTTATGTGGTTATTTACAAATTTGACTTTGGTGTCTTTTGAATTGTTCCAAATATTTTCATCTATTTAATTACTTTCAATACATATTCATCTTTAAATCTTATCAATATACTATTCATATCAGATTTGGTAATTACTATTTTATTATTCATTTTAAAAATCTTATCAGGTGTTCATATTTAATTTTGGGAATATTTGTGATTTCTTTTGTATATATAAATATCTATAAAAGTACAAATTACTCCCAAAGAAAAAGTTAATTTTTTTGAAACTGGTATTTGTATGATTATTAGTATTTGTATGCTAAAACAAATTTATAGTGTATAGTTTTGCCTAAACGTGTAATGTGTATTTAAATAAGAGCAAGTGTTTGGAGAATAGTAAGAGGGTAATTAAATCTCTAATTGAACGTGGAGGTCCTACCTTTTGATTGTTCTTTTTTTAACTTTTCAATCCCTGAAAAGCAGGAACCAATCGAAACATCCTAAATGTTTCTACTTTTATATAAAGTAGATATGAGGAGTATTTTATTGAAGTGAGAAAAGAAAAATAAAATGGGGAAGTATAAGATTTAATAATTTTAAGTCTTAACAATTTCATAATACATTTTGGTGATTTCATATTTTTATACGACGCCTTTATGTTAATCCATGTATTTATTAGGTTCGTCATTACAAAAAATTTGATTGCAAAAATAATACAAAGCTAAAATATTGAATACAATACGGTGATATAATACATAAATATGATATGAGAAAGTTTTAACTGATAATAATGTTTATAATAGCATGCAACATTGAAAATGAATAGCTCAGCCCATCACTTTGGAGATAGTATTAAGGGTATGGTTTAATTAAGCCTATTTGAGCTAGAACTCGGCTCTGAAGTTTAAGCTTGAGCTTGCAATCGGCTTGGAACTTTCCGAGCTTAAAAATTCAAAGCTCAGAATCGGCTCGAAATAGGCTCGAGTTCACCGTGAGCTTGGCTGGAGCTCAATTTAATCATTATTTTTCCATTTTTTTCACCTTTAAAATCAAATCCAAAATAGATAAGTTTAAAGATAAATAATAATAAAATATGACAATTATAATAAAAATATAATCATAAATGTTCAAATAAAATTAATTAAGAAAAAAAATAGTTGCAAAATATTAAAATTGAATTAAAAAGGAAACAAAAGATACTAAAGCGACCTTCCGATCCAAGCTCTATTAAGCTCAGAATCGGATCAGATTTGTTCATTCTTAGCTTGAAATCGTCTCGGAATCAATTTTGACCGGTTTTGAGTCGAGCTTTGACCGAGTTGATTCTGAGAGCTCTACGAGCTGGCTCAGATCATTAACATCCCTAAGTATGGGTGTGCAAAATAAACCAAACGCAATAACCAAACCAAAATTCTCCATTTTTTAGGTTCGGCTAACTGAACTGTTTCGATAAAGCAGTCGTTTGGTAAACCAGTCGATTATCTTTGACCTAGAAGCGGCTTAGCTCCAATTCGCAATTTTTTTTTGGGACCCATTTGCAAATCTTGGGCCCTAAATCAGCCCAAAGGGAAGGCGGCCGAGTTTAGGACTCTAGGTTAGGGTGGTATCTGGCACAGTTCCATCGCAACTTTTTCTTTGGCGACCCATTAGCAAATCTTAGGCCATGAATCAGCCCAAAGGAAAGGCGGCCGAGTTTATAACTCTAGGTTAGGATGGTATTCAATAATTTTTCGATATTTACTTTTGAATCGGCAGCATCCCCAATATACTAAAAGAATATGAGTTTTAAAAAATTTACGGACAAAATGTATTAGTTAAGTAAGGAAATTACTATAATTAAGTGCATTAACAAATTAGGAAAATAATGATAAGTAATTTTTTCATCCTCTATATGCTAAGAGAATAAAAAAAGAAAGTTTTTTCCTCCAAAATGCACTTCTCTAAATAAGATAACAAATGAGATTAAACTTTTTTTTATTAACCTTTTATCATTTCATCTTTTATCCTTTCATTACATACAATCCTTCATAAAACAATAACTTTTTGAGTTATTCTACATAATACCCCTGTGTTTTTTCGTTTTCAACATGATACCCCTTCACTTCAATAAAAACAACAAGGCGTGACCCTATGATTTTATTCCGTCAAAGAAGACCGTTATTTGCTAATGTGGATGTGAGTTTGGCATCTCTATATATTAAAACAACAATCTCAAATTCTACTTGGCAAGCTTAGCATGAAAGTAGGAAGGTTGAAAAGTCATCTTTAATTAATTTGGCTAAGAGACCCCCACATTCATCAATCCTCTTTAATACACAAATATAATCAGGTTACTATTCTCCACTGCTCCGTATTTAATTGATATGATTTTTTAATTAATTAATTTGATAAAAATAATTATGAAGTCTTTAATTGATAAATTAATATCAATATCAAAATTAACCAAAAAAAATATGAAAAAATTTAATCCACCAATTTAATAAACTATAAAAAAAGTAACATAATAAAAATGGTGGTTATTCAGTGATTTGCTTCCAATAAAATAACAAATAACAGGAAAAAAAATGTGATAAATTTATAATAGCCAATTATTTATTTAAAATAGAAAATACCAGGAAAATTACTGAAATAAAAAAACTGGAAGAAAAATAGATATATATCATCAATACTACTACAAACTTGAACATAAGGAAAGCAAAAAAAAAGTGCAAAAATGCTAAGGAAAATAGAAATTGATAAAAATTAAAACATTTCTTTGGAAAAAAAAATGAAGGATGACTTTAATAATAATGAAAGCATACTTAAATGCCAAAAAGTGATATACGTAAAAACGAAAATTGGAAATACC
This sequence comes from Heliosperma pusillum, assembly GCA_022085475.1. Classification (NCBI taxonomy): domain Eukaryota; kingdom Viridiplantae; phylum Streptophyta; class Magnoliopsida; order Caryophyllales; family Caryophyllaceae; genus Heliosperma; species Heliosperma pusillum. The sequence goes on from JAIUZE010067070.1 coordinate 32,685, forward strand.
GTTTACCTTTTTTTTTGTACTAATAATTTATGTCCTTTTATTAACATGTTGATAGATATTTACTAATTGTGAGAATCTTTGTCAAAATACTTATGAAAAAGATAAAATCATAATTACTGACAATTTATACTTTTTATATTTGAAATCATGGATGAAATTAGGGAGTTAAAGTAATGAATGAGCGAAATAGAAAAGGTAAATTTTGACTGAGGAGGCAGCAAAGCCGACAATAGGAAGAAAATGAAGTGGGAGAGTAGTATATTTGCAATTGCATGTAGGGTTTTAAATTGCGGAAGCTATATTCATGTACGGAGTATGTTATGTACAAACAAATGGCCCGTATTGTAGTTGTAAATGTTTTAGTTGAGGGAAGTTGGTAGTTGCGTTCACGGTCCATGATTGTACACACCAAATTTGATCTTTTTTTTCCAGCGCAATTAAAACAAAATATATATTTAGCCCAACATCTCCATATATTTCTTGATTTTGGGCATATTTTTAAAAAAAAATACATTTATTGTTTTATACTATATCATTTAATACAAAAGACTAGACAAGGATGGGTCATTAATATTTCAATTACATTTTAATGCAATAATTAATATAGTTTTAAACATCTCAACCCCTCAAAAAAAAATTACAATTCACTATTGTGTTTTTCGTTTACCCTAGGTCAGTAAAAGGTAATAAACGGCTTTCACAATAGACCCCACAATAGTTTTATAATTTAAATCTTTACTTATTAAAACAACAACCACAGTGCTCATGTGTCAGCATGTGATTGAAAGTCAAAATGTCAAAAAGCATCATTTCACTTCCTTAATTTTAGGCCCATGACTAAAATCAAAATTAATTACAACATGCACAATTTTACACTTTTATGATTCTCATCTCTCAATTAAAATACCCCACTCATATGAATCAGTCTAGAGGTGGCAATCGGGTCAATCAGGTCGGTTACGGGTCGGGTTCAGGCAGCTCGGATCATGTCGGGCTCGGGTTTGGTCGGGTCAAGTAGCTTATTCAGGTCGAGTCGGGTCCGGGTTGGGTCGCTTACGGGTCAGGTTAATCGGGTCAATAACTACAACAGGTCGGTTCAGTTTCGGATCGGTTGACCAATGAGTCGGGATATATCAGGTCAATATGCTTGATCATGTCGAGACCGGTTTGGTTTAGGGTTACTGATGGGTCGAGTATTTTATGTTGTCGTCTTAAATTTGAAAATTAATCGGGTCAATAGTCGGGTCGTTATGTTAAAAGATCACTTTTGAACTTATGAATTATAATATTGGATTAGAGGAACTCGATACAAAAGATATTTGTAAAATATAAGAGTATAACACTATAAAAGTTAATGATTGTATAATTTCATTGAACACTTATGTTGCTCGATCTCGGTTATAAGTATATGACGACATGAGTGCCTATCCAGTGTCGGATTCGCATATATTATGGACAGAAAATAATGTTTTTGTTCTAAATTAATCAGTTATTTATGTAGTTCATAGTTTTGAACATTTGACATATGAAGTATGGCAAGGAACTAAATGAATTACCTATGAAATAGATTTTATTTATTATCTTGACGGTAATCCTACGTATTTAATTTTGAATAGACTCTATTAGAATGGTGTATTTGATGTTTGTATTTTAAGATCATAATTAATAACCGTGGTCGGATTGTATGGTCATAACTCATAACTCTTTCTTCACTTTATTGTTTTCAATGGAGCCAAAACTAAACACTCTTTTTCTCACAAAGCGTTAATTTAAAATTTTCTACATATATTACTTGCAATATAATTATTAATAAGTTTAACTAGGAATATAGCGTACTAAATTTACAAAATATTTATTTTAAGATTACATTTTTTTTTGAAAAATAAAATGAGCAATAATTTTTTATATCAAATTTATTAACAAAAAAAAACAAACTATAAATGAATTTAGATTCTTAAAAAAGATTATTTGGCTATGAGTCGGGTCGAGTTTAATCGGGTTAAAACGGGTTACATGTCGGTTCAGTTCGGTTTGGGTCAGGTCGGGTTTGTGGGTGAATCGGGTTTCGGGTCGGGTCGGGTCGAGTCACAAGTCGGTTCGGGTCATATCATTTCAGGTTCTATCGGTTTATCGGTTAACCTTCGGGTCGGTTCAGGTCGGTTTCAGTTCAGCAAATTTACGGGTTCTATCAGGTCGGTTTTCGGATAATTCAGGTCGGTTCTTCGGGTCGGGTCACCTTTTACCAGCTCTATGAATCACATCAATTAAATACACATAGCTTATTTACATGTATATCTAAAAAAATAAAAATTTCACAAATAAATAATCAAGTGAAAAATATATTAAAATCAATCATCAATCAGTGTTAATATAATAGTATGATTAATCAATAACGTTTTTCATCAATATGATTAATGAACAATGTTTTTCATCAATATTAATTAAAATCTACTTTCAGTAATTTTGAAATACGAATCGTTAGAAAATATTAAAATTTTGGAAAAAAAATTAAAAGAAATGTATGTGGAACAAAATAAAATCAAAATGATAAACAATGGATTTATACTATATAGGAGTAAAAACTAAGATTGTACAAAACTTCCGACGCTTAAATAAAAGAAATACATAATTCTTATGAAATGGATGAACATAAATCTCAAAGAGAAAAGTTTTACATAAAAAACTATTAATTTAGCCACGGAAACATGAGAAGAAATATAGTGTAAGTATGTATAAAATATGAGTCATAAAATCAAATGCATGTATAAAAGTATAAAACTCTATAAAATTAATTTATAGAAAACTCGGCTAAAAATTGGTATGAAACTATCAAAATTAATAAAAACAAACTTTATAATATCAAACCTTATAAATTGAATGAGGTATTTATCATGTAATGCATAAAAAATGTTCCAATAAGGATGATTTTCATCCGAAAATCTATAAATTTAATCTGAAGAAAAATTGGTTTGAAAGAGTTAGGTTGATTGAGTTTCTCAAATGTAGCAATGAGGGAGTAAAATAGGGGAAGAAAATATCAAGCGTGAGGCGGTGTAGAATGGGGTAAATGTAGAGGTTTTGTATTTAATTTACCCTACATTAATGGGAAAGTCGTTGCTCGAGCCACTTTTAACATAACTTAATTGCACTAATCCATATAGCACAATTTAATTACGGTCTAGCATATAAAGTTTGTTGGACAACTCTATGTTTTGTGAAAAGTATAAATAGTATCCATTTGTTCTATTTATTTGTTAGCTTTTTATATTTTACGTGATAAGTGTTTTAATAAAAAATAAATAAATAATTGGTATGGATTATACACTTTAGATATCTTTTCTTTCATCACAAATTCCCATTTAAGATGCCCTATCTGTTTTGAGTTTAAGACGGGTCAAGTAACATACTAATTGTATATATAAGACAGATATATAGTTTTTCTTATGCGTATATATTTGACCCGTCTTAATTTTAAGACGGATATATCGCCTTTAACTTAAGACGTATTGAGAAGTTGGATGAAAGTAGAAATAGAAATATAGTATATAATAATTTTAAGGATTTGAATATTTAACATTTCGACTAAATCGTATCAAACGTGCATGGGTCCAAATTTTCATTTGAGACATTTCACTACTTAACAATTTCTACTAAATTAAAAATAGGTCCAAATATTAATTTTAAACACGCACGGGTCCCGTGCGCCGGTTGACTAAATGAAAATTGGGGTCAACAATTTGCACGGGTATGAGATTATTCAAATTCGTGCTATTTCACTTATTTTGTGTCAATTTTTATCTTAATAATGTTGTTTCATCTTATATATAAGTTGGGTTGTTTGACCGCGCATTCAAGTAACAAATCAAAGTAGAAACTCTAATTAGCTAACAAGGGGACATATCGTACTACAACTACTTGACAATTCGACGTAACATAACGTATCAGCATTTAAATTACGGAAAATTCACGTGGTACCCTCTAACAATTCCATTTTTCATGTGGTACCCAACTTTTTATGTTTATGCACATTGTATCCATGAAGTTCAAATTTTTGGTACACCATAATCATTTTTGACGGTCACTCTTAACGCTGTTAACTTATGTTTATTTGGCGCCTAAAAATACCATATCATGTAACTCTGGCCCTACCACTCCTTATTTCCCCAATTCACACATACTTACCCCAAATTACTCTTTCATTTACTAAACCCTAAATCAAACGAAACCTCTAATTTATCACAATATGCTTTAATTAAATTTCTTCATCTCATGAATTCATCTTTAGCAAACTAAAGTAATTTATCACCTTCAATTCACTTCATCAGATTATCAAAAAGGTATGAGCTTTAGTTAGTTTCCTTATTTTTCATTTATTAATGTCTATATTATCTTCATCACTTCATGAAGTCTGTATTTTTATTGCATGCATGTGGTTTATTTTGATATATTAAAGAATGGTTGTTTGTATGAAATTAGGCTCATACTTTGGTTAAGTCGAAGTGTTTATTTGTTTTATTTTTTTGTGATATAAATCATAGGATGGCTGCTGTATGGTTGGAATTTCATTACAAAGACAAGTCTTTTGATTGCGCCATTTATGATGTTGATTTGGTCCAATTATTAGATCTAATTAGTGATATTAGTGATGAAGCTATGAAGCAGAATGTTCTTATTCCTGCTATATATGATTTGTATTACAAAAATGGGTGTAAGATATACATTAAGAATGATGTGGATTTGCTGTGTATGTTTGATCATTTCACTGGCCAAGATACAATTCATGTTTGGATTGAGGAAACCAATAATCCTATAAGACACTTTGGGATGTTGTTGGAGTTAAAAAGAGCACGGAGGGAGGAGGCTGAAAGAAAACAGAGAGAGGAAGAGCAAAGGAATAGAGTAGAATTGGAAGCTATCACAATAGAGCCATTGGCAATAGATGTACCTGTTGTTGATGTGGACACAAATGAAACCATATTTGTGAGAGTTTATGAGTCTGAAGAGTTATCCAACCTAAACCCTTATTCTAATACACAATCTGCTAATGAAAAAACACCAAATCCTTTTTCTAATACACAACCATACATTCCCACAACAAATCCACCTGAGACAACATCAAACCCAAATTCAAATCCTCAAAATGAGACCCAGTTTTCACAAAACTGCCCCACAAATGACAGGTTTATGTCACAACAATCTACTGAATATACAATGCCAAATCTTTCTAGAAAACCAATTCAATCACAAAAGAAAATGCCTAAGACTACTGCTAAGAGGAAGGGTCTGTATATACCTCCATCATCTTCAAAAAGTAAGAGCAAGGACACATGTGGAACCACTAATATGAGGCCAAGGAGAAATTTAAGGGTGACTGAACACATAGATAAGGATGACAGTTATGATAGCATAGATGACAGCACAGATGATGACTACAATGAGGGGTCTGACTGTGATGAGGGTAATAGTGATAATGATGTGAGCATGGATGAGGAAGAAACTGAAAATGTGGATGGTTGTCATATAGAAGATGATGGAATTGTTGATAAGGAAAAAGAAGTGCATCCTTTTGATAAAACTGTTGATGGTTATAATGAAGAAGCTGAACACCATTATTTTGATAGGGCATATAAAAATGGCAGAATGTACTTACCTCAGAGGTGGGGTGAAGTGGCACTTGAGCCATGGTTGTTGTTTATGTCAAAAGATGATTGGCTATCAGTATTTTCTGATTATTGCATCCAACAAGGTTTCAGTGTTGTTGTTACAAAGTCTGACAAGGAAAGGTATACTGCTGAGTGCAGTAGTGAAAAATGCACATGGAAGGTTCATTGTTCAAGGCTGCCTGATAAAATGACATGGGCAATTAAGAAAATTGAGGGTGAGCATAAAGAATGTTTTTTCTTAAAAAAAAATCCTATGGCAACAACAATATGGATGGTCAAGAAGTTAGAGTCTGAACTTAAAGCACAACCTAATATGCCAGTTAAATCCATGGCCCAGAGGTTAATGACTAATTATGGTATTGAGGCTTGTACTAGAACATTGTACAAAGTGAGAGTTGTTGCTGCTGAGGTTATTTTTGGAGCACATGAAAAGAGTTATAACCTGTTACCAGCTTATGCAGAAATGATCAAAGCAACCAATCCAGGATCTTGGGCACTAACTACCTGGAATTCACCTAACAATGATAATGTCTTTCACTTCAAGGGGATGTTTGTCACATTTAGTGCTTGGGTAAGAGGGTTTCTAAGAGGTTGTAGGCCTATTATTGGTGTTGATGGGTGTCATCTAAAAGGGAGGTATAAGGGAATGTTACTATCTGCCATGAGTTTAGATAGCAACAACAATCTTTATTGTGTGGCTTATGCAATTGTAGGAAAAGAGAAGACTGAGACATGGTCTTATTTTTTTAGGAATTTGAAACTTGCATTCCAACAACAAGGGTGTATGAAATGGGACTGGACATTCATCAGTGATAGAATGAAGGGTGTTGAGAAAGCTTTGGAAAAAGAGTTTCCACAAGCCACAAGGAGGATTTGTGCGCAACACTTGTACACAAACTTTAAGGGAAAATGGCCTGGGCCTTTGTACCATACCCTGTTTTGGTCTGCAGCCAATGCCACATCTGTTTTTGTGTATAACAAGATGTTGGACAAGATAGGGAGGATGTCACCAGCAGCAGCAGAGTACTTGTCAACTGTACCACAACAATGGTCTAAACACCAATTTGATTCTGAAGTGGCTTGTGACCATAACACTTCAAACTTTGTGGAGTCATTTAATGCCCTTATAAATGACTTGAGGGAGAAACCAGTAATGGAACTAATGGAAAGGATTAGAACATACTATATGGAAAAGTTTGCTGAACGGGCAGATTTGAGTGAGAAGGTGGAATGCAATGGTCCAACACCATATGCAAATGCTTGTCTTGAAGCCAACTGTGCAGACTCTAGACTCTATGGGGTAATTAGAGGTGGTGGTGGTGAATTTGAGGTGCATGAAGGGTACACAAAATTCCCTGTTAACATATTGACTGGCACTTGCATCTGTGGAGAATGGCAGGTCACAGGAATCCCTTGTAAGCATGCTTGTAGAGCCATATATGCTAATAAGGAGGAACCAGTCCACTATTTGCATGGTTATTACACTGGTCAGTGTTATAGACTCACCTATGCAGAGCATATGCACCCATTACCTGATAAGGAGCAATGGCCAACATTCCAGTTTCCTGAAATTTTACCACCAGTGCAAGAGAGGGGAGTAGGAAGGCCAACAAGACAAAGAAAAAGAAAGCTAGATGATCCAAAGAAAAGGAAAGGCAAGAGGTCAACTACCATTACTTGCTCAATTTGTGGAGCATCTGGTCATAATGCAAGGTCTTGTCAAGGTGGTCTCACGGCAAAACAAAAGAAGGCAGATGGAGCTTCATCAAGTCATACATAGATTATGGTATGTTATAGTTAATTAAGTATGTTTTAATTTAAGTAAGTAAGTCCATATTCTGCTAAGTATATTTTGGACAAAAATCAGTTGGTGAGTATTTTTTTGGACAAAAGTTAGTTCTTGGAGCCATGTTTTGGGGCTGACAGTCAGTTTATGCACATTTTGGACAATAAGATCAATATGTAAACAAAAGTGTTTATGCAGAAGTAATATTTTGGCATATATAAATCAACTTTTCTAATGGAACTCATGCATTTTATTACATTGTCTCCATTCTTTAGTTTTTCAGCACAACATATAGTAGAAACATGTACATTAAGAATGCAACTCTAATGCTTAAATGAACAAATTTAGACAACTCTTCAATCATCTTGCGTTGCTCCTTCATCTTTGTCTTCATATGTAGTGCCATCTTCTCCAGTTGTTGGTTTAAAATCTGTTGACTTTCATCTACTTCATTAGATTGGTTTATTGCTTCACTTTTAACTTTGCACCATTGAAACCATCCACAAGAATCACATTTGTGGTATAGCTTGAACGGGTTTGCTGCAGTAGGTCCAGATGACCTTATATGAGATCTTGTATTGCATCTAGGACAAGCTTTGTTTTCCACTTGAATTCCATTGGAAGATGAACTTGCATAAGACATACTAAATTTGTTTGATTTTATATATGTTTGAGTGTGTTTAATGGGTATTCATCAAGTATATATGCTCATAAGGCTCCAACGGCTAGTTCAATAATATAGCTGTTGGACTTTATTATTTTTTAAACATTCAAGTTACCATGTGCCAAGCAAAAGGCTTTAGGGGTACCATGTGCAAATAGTTTTGCATGCCAACAATAAACATCAACTAACTTTTCCACTTCATCAACTTTTAACAGCGGTTATATATTTGGTCACGGATTTCCAAAAATTTGAACTTCATGGGTACAATGTGCATAAACATAAAAAGTTGGGTACCACGTGAAAAATGGAATTGTTAGAGGGTACCACGTGAATTTTCCGTTTAAATTAATTGCAAATGAAGTTTATAATTTAAATCTTAAAATCTTAAATAATGACTTTTATAACTCAACTATTTTCATTTACAATTTAAAATTGTCAAACAAAAAGCACGGAATTCTATTGCTTATTTTAAATCATTATTTATAATAATAATTAATTTGGAAAAAATATAATTAACCAATACTTCCTCCATTCAACTCCACTCTACCAATTTTTTTTTTCACATTTGCCGAGACGAGTTTTGCACGGTAAATATCGTTAGGTACGTGTTTGCAAAAATTATAAAAGTTAGATATTAATAATGTACTCGTAAAGACGAATCGAACAAGATCACACATGAATATATTTTTTACTTATATATTGAGAGAAAATTGCAATTATATGATCGTTTGTAAATAGTGTACAAAAAAAAAAGTGGTAGAGTGGAGTTGAAGGGAGGAAGTATTAAATTTAATCTTGAAGATTTTATATTTGTCTAAAATAACAAAATTTGAAATAGCACACCCGTGCAAATTGCACTGGTTTAAGTTTATTTTAGTTTAAACACAAAATTTAAGTCCCAATTAAATAAAAACATTGATTATACTATCCTTATCCATATCATCATCCTCATTTCCCACCGATAATCACCCTAGTCCCTAGCCCCACCCACAACTTGTCTCCCACCATAAGCAACCCAAGCATCAAATCTCAAGTACTCTAACAAGACATATCATATAAATCATGGCAAAATAGGATAGAGTAAAGCAAAAGTCGGCAATTAAGTAATAAAGAGGCTATATATATAGAAGAGAGGGAAAGAGAAGAATGATACATACATATATGAATGAAGTTAATGGATGTTCAATTGAATCTAGGAATTGAATAATATAATTTCACTCAAATGATGCATTTTCCTTACTTTGCAGCTCATTTTTGTTTCTCATCTTTAGTACTTAAGAAGTAAAGCTATAGAAATACAAGAATAAGGGAGAATAGAGGAATGATGTAAGTTGAATTTAATCGGGTAATTAAATTATATTGTTTCACTTGGATGCGGAGGTGTGATTTTAAGGTAGTGTGATGGTGTGAGGTAATTGTAGGTGGTTGTGTGGCTGAATAGTGGTGCCACGAAGTGAGGTGACCGTAGGTGGTGGTACAACGAGGGCGGATGTATTTGGGCGGTTCGTTGTCCATGTTGATCAATTTTTTGTGCTTCAATAGTGGAAAAGAAAGATTTCAATGGTAGAAAATATGGAAAAAAAGAATAAAATAGGATAATCTGAGAAGGAAATTGGGAGTTAGTTATAAGCTTCATGTCATCATTTATTCACCATCATGTAAATTAGTAATTGCCAAACACTCATCCATGTCAGCAAATAACGGACCAACTTGACGGAATTTGCCAGAATAAAACCTTAGGGTCATGCTTTGTTGTTTTAATAAAATTTAGGAGTAACACTAATGTTTAAAAATTTGAAAGGTATTATGTAGAAAACGGAAAAACATAGGAGTATCATGTAGAAAAATCCTAACTTGTTTTTAATCAAACTCTAAACTATAATTTTTTAACTAAAATAAAATAAAATTTTATAAACACAAAAGTTACAAATTTCTAAACACAAATTCTTGTTTATAACCGACGAGTTAAGTGTAACTACTTTTTAATAAATAGTTACCATATTTAACAAAAAGTTGTCACATTTTGCAAAAAAGTGGGGAATGAGCCCGTCACATAGGAGACTTACTAATTTCTAAATATTTTATTTCGTGGTATTATTAGAAAATGATTTAATGCATACGTACTTCACATAAAACAAATCTATAAATGGTTGTTATAGTCAGCTTCGTTAAGAATAAATTCTTGACGTTACTCACTTTTCCATATTAGGTTTGCAAAATGTTCTTTTCTCCCGATCAAAGTACAACGAGGTGAAATTATAAAATTAAAAAGGCGTCAATTTAATCTATAAGTAATATACTGAAAAGTAAAAATTTATATATACCATATATTTATTGCGCGAGATCTAAATTAGTAAGTAATGAGGTGTGAATACCAAAAAACACCTTAGCGGTAGTGAGAAACGAGATCTAAAACAAATACCATGATTAAATACTTGAAGCGAGAAGTGCATCTAAAACAACCGTTTTAAAAGCTTATTATAACTTTTTTTTTTTTTTGGTAGAATGTAAAATTATACAGAGTATTAATAATCAATAATAGTAATCAAACATAAAAACATTTGACCAATATGAACTACCATATTCACTCTGAATTGATATCAACCAACTATCAATTACATAAAAATTAGTAACTTAAAACAATTCGAATTGCAAGAAAAATTAATCTAATTATTTGTAAGCCAGCCGAACTGCAAGAAAAATGTCAAATTTATTTAATATTAATTTATCGTACATTCGTAGTTACATTAAAGATTTATAATACCAAAATTTATTTAAAATTAACTTTTAATTAATTATTTAATTCAAAATACCAAAATAATCATTTTTGCACTTATTGTTTCAAATATAACAGTATATAAATATTAATTTATCCACCCTCTGATCCACACAAATATTAACATGGGAAAATTGGAGTATTTAAGAAAATGTGGAAAAATGAGGGGTAAAAAAGAAAAAGGTAGGTGGGCCATGTAATTGTGGGTTTAATTGTAGGGTTGATAGGTGGACTGTAACAACCCGAAAAGTACCCAATTTTTCTAGTAAAAATATTTACTAACACTTTTCAGTAGAACTTAAGTTTTTAAAATAGAATTTATTGTTTCGAGTCGTATTTTGAAATTCCGCGTTCGTATTTGGAATTTCTGAGAGATTTCATGAAAAGACCGTTTTTAGTCATCTTTGACTTTTCTTGACTTTTAAGTCGTCTTTGACTTTTCTTGACTTTTTAAAGTCGTCATTGACTTTTCTTGACTTTTAAGTCGTCCTAAACTTTTCTTGACTTTTAAGTCATCTTTGACTTTTCTCGGCTTTTAAGTCGACTTTGACTTTCGTTGACTTTTCCCGACTCGACTGATAAGTTTGAAGACCGAAATTTTATTTAAAAAAAATAGTATTTTTGATTTATTTTGATTTAGATTTATTAAGATTTATCATAATTTAATATAATTATTTTGAATTTATTCGGAATTTAAAGAATAACTTTTACGGTTTTAACCGAACGTCATTTAACTATTCACGAGTCATCGTAAATCCCGAAACAAAACCGAAACTCGACTTTGGCATGAGTCACCCCACCCCACGCCTGTCATCGTTTTCCACTCACAATAGAGATTTAAGTGTTTTGATTAACTAATAATAAGATCTAGATATTTCTTAACTTTAGACGATCGTTAACGAAAATTTCGCAAAACGCTCGAAAAAAGATCGTTTCTTCACCAACCACACGGTTTCTAGGTCCTCTAATAGGGACTAGATATTGGCTTTCTTTGATTTATAAACATAATTATCTTGATATTTAATT
>JAIUZE010067071.1:0-29284 GCA_022085475.1 Heliosperma pusillum
GTGTTTCACCTGGATTGCCTTGGTACCGACTCGTCATACTCAATGCATATGCCACATCAGGACGTGTGCATATCATGGCATACATGATCGATCCTATAGCTGATGCATAAGGAACCCGACTCATGCGCTCGACCTCTTCCGATGTCTTTGGTGCCTGATCTTTACTCAACTGCATCCCAGAAATCATTGGAAGGTTCCCCTTCTTGGAGTTGGTCATGCTGAACCTCTCAAGAATCTTATCTATATAAGACTCCTGACTGAGGGATAACATCCGTCGTGATCTATCTCTGTAGATACGGATCCCCAAAATTCTTTGTGCTGGCCCAGATCTTTTCATCGGGAATTGTTTCTTTAACCCAAAACTTTTACCGAAGTTTCAGAGAGGTATTATGTTCATTCCCCATCAGAGTATGTCATGGACATACAAGATTCGGAAGACAATCTTGCTCCCACTCGTACTTGATATATAAGCATGTTCCTCGACCGATCGAGTAATCCATTCTCTTTTATCACTTGGTAGAAACATGATTCCAACTCCGAGAGGCTTGCTTAAGTCCATAAATGGAACGCTTAAGCTTGCATACCTTCTTAGGATTTTTAGGATCAATGAAACCTTCGGGTTGTACCATGTACAACTCCTCCTCCAAATAACCGTTTAAGAAGGCGGTTTTCACACCCATCTGCCATATTTCATAATCATGAAAAGCAGCAATCGCTAAGATTATCTGAATGGAACGCAGCATGACTACGGGTGCAAAAATTTCATCATAATGCAAACCGTGCACTTGAGTGAAACCTTTTGCCACTAGTCGTGCCTTGTATGTATCTGGTTGTCCTTCTACAGAATGCTTTATCTTGTAAAGCCATTTGCACTGAAGAGGCCGAACCTTATCAGGTAAGTCAACCAGATCCCATACGTCATTCTCATACATAGAGTCCATCTCGGATTGCATGGCATCAAGCCATAGCTTAGAGTCGGAACATGTCATGGCAACTTTATAGGTAGCGGGTTCTTTACTCTCAAGGAGTAAAACGTCATCACTCTCATTCTCCTCGACCATACCAATGTACATGTCTGGAGGAATAGAGTGTCTACCCGACCTCCTAGGTTTCAAAGGAATATTTACCGTAGCAGATGATGAAGGAACAGTTTCCTCCTTTGGTAGCTCGGTTGTTGGTTCTTGAATCTCCGACAGTTCGAAAGTTCCATTACTTGTCCTATTCTCGAGAAATTCTTTCTCTAAGAACGTCGCACTAGCCGCAACAAAAACTCGAAGTTCGGTAGGCGAGTAAAAGTAATGACCAAACATCCCTTTTGGATAACCAATAAAGTATGTCTTGACCGATCGTGGGCCGAGCTTATCGTCAGGTCTCCACTTGACATAAGCCTCGCAGCCCCAAACCCGAATAAAGGACAAGTTAGGGCCCGTTCCCTTCCATAATTCATATGGAGTCTTGTCTACAGCTTTAGACGGACTTCGGTTAAGTATTAGAGCAGCTGACAAAAGAGCATAACCCCACAATGAATCAGGTACAACCGTGTGACTCATCATGGACCGAACCATATCAAGTAATGTTCGATTTCTCCGTTCGGACACACCATTCATTTGTGGTGTTCCAGGTGGAGTTAACTGCAGTACTACACCACAGTCTTTAAGGTGTCGATCAAACTCCTTCGAAAGATATTCGCCACCACGATCTGAACGTAGTGCTTTAATCTTTCTATCCAGCTGGTTTTCAACCTTATTCTGGATTTCCTTGAACTTGTCAAAGGACTCACTTTTATGCTTCATTAAGTAGACATAACCATATCTACTCAAATCGTCCGTGAAAGTGATAAAATATCTATAGCCATCTCTTGCGTTGATTGACATAGGTCCACACACATCAGTATGTATGAGTCCTAATAGGTCAGCAGCGCGCATTCCAACACCTTTGAAGGAAATTCGAGTCATTTTGCCTATGATACATGATTCACACGTGCCAAAAGATTCATAGTCAAATGGGGAGATAGTCCCATTATCAATGAGCTTTTTCACGCGTTTTTCATTTATGTGTCCCATACGGCAATGCATAAATAGGTTTGATCTTTGTCACCAACCTTTGCTTTCAACTACTTCACATGCATATAATCTGTGGTTTGATCTAAACCTAAATCCCATTTCATGGGAAACTGCTTCCATAAATCATTTCTGTAAGAGAAATACAGCTATTATCCTTTATTAAAAACGAAAAGCCGTCTTACAAGTACGTAAACTGAAATAATGTTTTGTAATAAACCTGGGTACATAGTACAGTTTTATCAGAATAACTCAATCCACTCGGGAGTTGGATTACATATGTTTCCCACTGAAACGGCCGCTACTCTTGCTCCATTCCCCACGTCCCGCAGGTCCACACACCCCTTGCAGATTGTGATGTTTCTTAGGCCCTGCAATGATTGCACATATGAGAACCACAACCAGTATCTAGTACCCAAGTTCCGAAACTTGCATGGTTGATCTCAATCATATGAATAAAAGAAGAAGACATACCAACAATAGAGACGCGGCCTGCTTTAATGTCCTCTCGGTACACGAGGCAATTCCTCCTCCAATGCCCAATCTTGTGGCAATGGTGGCACTCCACGTTACCTTCATCGCTCTTTGTCTTGCCTTGTGAGCTACCGCTAGACTCACCAGGCCCACTCTTGCCTTGCCCTGGCTTTTTGAATTTTTGCTTTCCTACAGCTAGGTTAGCCTTAGCCTTGCCCATACCTTTGCCCTTGTTTGCTATCATGAGAACGTCCTATTTCAGACTCCCACTCAATTTCAGATCACTCTCTGTCTGTACAAGGAGTGAGTGGAGCTGATGAAGACTCTTCTTCATATCATTCATATAGTAATTTGCCCTGAAAAGGGCAAAACCATCATGAAGTGAATGAAGAACGCGTCTATGACGATCTTCTCATCGATTTTGCAACCAAGTGCCTCCATTTTCTCGACATTCTCAATCATGTCAAGAATGTGTGGGCTAACTGCTTGGCCCCTCTGGAGTTTTGCTTCAAAGAAGCGACAGGTATGCTCATAGCTAACGATCCTCGGAGCTTTCGAGAACTCGTTAGAGAGCGTGGTGAAAATCTTGTTTGCCCCATGGGCAATGAATCGCCTTTGCAAATTTGATTCCATTGAAAAGATGAGTACGTTCTTTATCGCACCCGCCTCCATTACGAAATCACTATAAGCAAGTGATTCATTTGCTCCTGCATTGGGGCCTGGATTTGGCGGTAGTGGCTCAGTCAAGTACTTGAGCTTACCGTCAGCAATGGCAGCATTCCGTAATGCCGCCTCCCAGTCCGCAAAGTTGGACCCGTTATTCTTCAGTCGCGTTGACTGATTCATAGTGTCCATGAACATCTTAAGCCAGGATTCACGTTCGAGCGTGGCACTTGGCATTGGGTCATCAGTATGGCCAGCCATATTGTTATTTAGCAGTTATATCTGTATATAACGAATTCAAAAACAGTGGAAAAAGAAAATGAATATGATAAGTTTCATCGTTTTAAATTTTGAGTCTAAAGAAAAACTGTTTAATTCGATGACTCATGCATTTATACAATTGACCTCCCTCAAGAATTATATAAATGATCCCAAGACTCAATTTCTTTAAATTGATAAGCCAACCTCTTGGCTAATTCTACCTTTAGAATTCTCGGTCGATAAATTTCTGTAAATTCTATCTTTTAGTCCATTATAATCCCGAGATATTACTCGGACTACAATGTTGAGGTAAAATAGGTCAACACTCACTACTTACCCAACGTAGAATGGGTCATATTATGACTTCCGACGAAGAAGGGGTTCATAGTAGTTTTTCCTATAAAGACTAATCTCAATTTTCATTTTAGAGGAAGATCCCATCATCTTAACTTAAATTCTTTTTAAGTGAACGAATGTCTAGCAACTCGAGAATGATTTAACTAAGGTGATGGCCCTAAAAGCGAGTGACATCTGTATGTCCATGATTAAAAATATTCAACCTATATGAATCATTTTTCATGCAATTTTAGTTTAGGTGGTTTGGTTTAGGCGGAATATGATGCAATTATATCTATCATGTGATGGAAAGTAAACGAGAATGAAAAACGTAAAAGGAAAAACATGTCCTAGTGTGGCCTATCCTACCAAAAAGAATAAATACAACTCGGAATCCAACTGATTGGACCCTCGAAGCTTGACTTGATCATCCTTTTGGTCCATGTAGCGGGAGTGAGCTCCAATGTCCATATTTAGTCTTCTTTGAAATTACAATAAATAAAATTACATTGATCCTATTTATTACATTCTAATTTCAAAACCCAAAACTAAAAATAATGGAGATGCGAGATCTCAAAATACATCCAAGACTATATTACCATCATTACGGTAACACAATCTACTAAGGCCACACTAAGTTACAACTGATTGTAAAAATATGTTAAAAATTCATTCAATCAATCCAAACACATTATAAAAGCATCAACTAAAATAAAACATGCAAGACATAATACCGTTATTACGATGTTTTATTATCCAAACCACCAATCCAACATAGATTATAATTATGTGGTAATTCTGTAATTACCCACATCAATTACAATCCCGATTGATTTTACTGATAAAATGAACTATCCTAAACATTTCAAACTGCTTTAAAATGTAAGATATTAAGCATATGTGAACCGATTCACATTAATTATACACAATCCGAATAATGTACAATTAAAGGCCCTAAAACTTTGAATACAATAAAGAAAAACAAAAATTTTTTCAGCAAAAATTTTTCAAGTAAAACGGTCCTTATCGACAAAATAGGGAAAAATTAATGTCCTTTCAAATGATAAAATCATTCAACATCATTTCCATTTTCATTTTAGTCTAATCTTTATTAAATTAAAACATCTACAAATCTATTGTATGCTATTTTAACAGATTAAAATAACAAAATAAATCTAAATGAAAACGAATACGAAAGGAAATACAATTCTGAAAAGTACTCGATCGAGAAGACATTAAACAATAAAGTCTCTCGATCGACTAATTCTTCCTAGTCGACAAACAGGGACCACGATCGAGTATAAAAACACTCGATCGACCAAAAATTTTAAGCAAACTGCTCGATCGAGCAAATAAAGCCCTCGATCGACCAAACAATTCAGCACAACTGCTCGATCGAGCAACATCAAGTACTCGATCGACCAACACTTTTAGAAAACAGCTCGATCGAGCAAATAAAGCCATCGATCGAGACAAACACACACACAAACTGCTCGATCGAGACACCAAAGTCCTCGATCGAGTCAAACACACAGCGGCATAAACAGTTTCGGTTTATGAAATCAAATTAAAACAATTTCGTGGCCTATGCTCTGATACCACTTGTAGGAAATCGGTATTACCACAATACAATTATTATAGGATTATAACGAAAAGTAATAATCTGATTATCGAGTCATAAACGAAAACAATGATAATAGTAGAGATTTAGAAATCAACCTCCGGTCCTAGCAATTGGCGTAAAGAACAGAGATATCAAAGTAGATATCCTCCTAATCGTTGCACCCAAGATTGTATGAGATATACCCTTCTCCTTTGCTAGAAAGAGAACTAAAGTTACTGTTAACTTTTGTTTTGTGATTTTTGTCAAAAGTTACAGTTAACTTTTGTCTGTTTGTGTGAATAATAGAGAGGCTGTGTGAGAGAGAGATGAATTAGGTTAGAAACTTTCTCCTGCGTTCACCCTGCCTTCTCACGGCACATTTGAGTTTTTATATGAGGAGATTTAGTCTCCTCAAATAACGACCCATTGACCCGAAACCCGAGTGTATCTGGATACCGTGTTTCGGTCATTTTAGCTTCCAATATAATGTAATATTTTATAATCGTCGTTTTACATGAACCGACATTATAATCCGTCATTAATTATAAATATCCGTATATTTATAATTTGCCAATTAATTATAACGGTTTATGTTTAATTAGCTTACATTATAAACTATAATTAAATATAACTTTTTATATTCAATTTTACGAATTACAGCTAATTCGTCTCAGCTAACTTTCGTCTCATCATCACATTGACTATCCTTTTAGTCAAATACACTGACTAACCTTTTAGTCATATAATAGGGTATCAATATGATTATTTTCTCAAATAATCACATCTCTCAAACACATCCTATAGGTGTGACTTTTAGGACCAGTTGATCACCGCCATCTGTATGACAATAACGTCAAACTTATCTAGCAAGCCAACCGTTATTGATAAACGTTAATCAACTGATTATTATACAAAGTATACCCTGTGAACCTACAGAGATTATTTATGTTATTGCACTACTGAGGACACTAGCTCCAACCAAGACGACATCTCTCACGTAAAATGAAACGCACTATATCGTGTACATGGCAAGTATGATTAAAAGGCATCCACGGGATAAAGCATTTCCCTGAAAGCATACACGATAAAGCATTTCGCGTATGTAGACTAATTTCCTCCTGGTAGCACGACGATAATAAATATCCGGTCCTAGTCTAAACCTGGCCCGGATCTCGGAATAAACGTGTTCCGATTCGACATGCGATAAAGCGTTTCGCATCCAAGACTCGGTCTTACAAAAATAAACGCCGAGTACCCCCAAATTCGGTAGATCAATTCACGAAAGAGGCGGAAAAGAGCTCAAGCCTCATAACAAGCGGTACGCTACATGCAAATAACACCACCTCGCAATTACACAACATTTGACGGCCGGGTCGATCAACGCAATGCGTTCGCCTCCCAACAACGTCGTCGTATGCCCACTAACACATGCAATTAAGCAGTAGGATACCTCCCCGTTCCGACATTCCAGCCTTACGAACGTGGAGGTAGCCAAGGGAATGAGAGTACAAAGCACAAGACAAAATAGTGCTCAAACCGTATCATTTTGTAAAAACCGACTCAAAGTGGGACATAGCAAAAACCGTCACAAAACATGTGATACAAGCGAATGAAATATCATATATCCAAAACATGAATATTATAAGTCACTACGTAAAATTATACGATAAACGAACCATGCGAATTATTTTAAATTACGAGTTTTAGAAATTATAGGAGAAAAACACAGCCGTGTTCCAGGCCGGTGTGGAGGGAGGCGGCCGGTACCCCGGCTCGGAGCACAACTACACACAAAAAGCAAGTTTGTAAACTAACTAAAACAAGGGTCCACTTCAAACGGTCATAACTAGAGTTCTAGTTATGCAAATACAGAAATTCCAAGTCGAGGTGATAGCTTATCCTCTTACGGTTCCAACGATAGGTCAAAAGCCTAAAACAAGCAAGTAACGAAGGAGATATGATCATTATACGAAAAAGGGTCGGTGCAGTGAATTCCCAGCCGGCCACTGAACCGGCAGTCGGTACTTCGGCCAGGAGCACCATCCTACCCGAGAACAACATATACAAGTTCAATCATTTTCAATTCTCATATTTAACTTCTATCAACTATCAACAATCAATAATCATCATCAACAATCATCAACTAACAACAACCATCATCAATAACTCAATTCCTCAGCTTACTAATCATATTCTAAATACAATTCTAACATAGAAATCATATAAAACACGTAAATGATATCGAGTAACCCTTCACCGTTACCTTTTCGCATCTTTAATCGATTTCTAAACCTTCCTAGTCTCCACCTACATACAATTAGATAATAAAAGATGAATATCATTCACCTTTAGAAAGACGGATAATTTAAAAAGCGAGAAAGACGGTAATTTTATTACCAATACGGATAGAGGAAGCTAAGAGGGGAAGAATAAGACGAACTTACGTGAATTCCAACAAGAAACGAAGAAGATATGATGATTCAAAGATCGGAAAGATTATGGAGGCAAGGGTTTGGTTTGCTTAAGGAGGAAGTAAGTTTGATTGTGTTTGTGTGAATGAGAAAATAGGTTAAGGGAGTATGAGTATATATGAGGAAAAGTCAATAAAAAGTCAAACTCGCCTTAAGACAGGATTCTCATGGAATCTCGCGGAAATTCCAAATACGAACTCGGAAATTCTAAATTTGACTCGGAAAATTAAATTTACGATTAAAACTAAATTTCACTGAAAAGTATCCGTAAAATATTTTTTACTGAAAAATAGGGTACATTTCCGGGTGTTACAAGAGGAATGGAAGCGGTTTGATATGTTTTACCCCGACTTTGCTGAGGAACCCCGTAATGTGCGACTTGCCCTTTGTACGGATGATTTTGCTCCATTTGGCCAGTTTGGTAGAAAGTACTCTTCTTGGCCTGTAATGGTCACTCCATACAACTTACCACCTTGGTTATGTATGAAAAAACAATTCATCTTCTTGTCACTAATTATTCCTGGTCCTGATAATCCAAAAACCGCCTTAGATGTTTATTTGCAACCTTTGGTGGAAGAATTGAAACAATTGTGGGAAGTAGGTGTGCAAACATATGATGTGTCTTTAAAGCAAAATTTTCAACTAAGAGCTTCATTGTTGTGGACCATTAATGATTTTCCCGCCTACGGTATGCTATCTGGATGGTCTACCGCGGGAAAAAAGGCATGTCCTTGTTGCATGTACCAAAGCAAAGCATTTTCGCTTCCTTGTTCCCACAAAGTGAGTTGGTTTGATTGTCATAGACAATTCTTACCGGAGGGGCATGCCTTTAGGAGCAACAAAAAAGCTTTCAGAAAAGGTAAAGTGGAGCGGAATCATGCTTTAGATCGACTTCCGGGGGATAAGGTGTGGGATATGGTTTGTGATTTGTCACGTACTATTGATTGTACTAAAGCAGAGACGGATGAGCTGAAGAAGAAGAAAATTGGTTGGTTTAAAAGAAGCATTTTTTTTGGGATCTTCCTTATTGGAAGACGATGTTAATTAGGCACAATTTGGATGTAATGCATATAGAAAAGAATTTCTTTGAGCAACTGATTCACACGATTATGGATGTAAAGGGAAAGACTTGTGATACTGTTAAATCACGAGAAGATCCATTTGAAAGGTAAGATCACTAAGTAGTAATTAAATTATAATTATTATCGTACTATCTCTTTAATTGATTTAATATTTATATACTAGTCTTAACAACTATTAATCCCATCAATTATTGAATAGGTTTCTTAATCACGTGAAGAAGAAAATTGGTAACAAAGCTCGGGTTGAAGGTTCAATATGCAATGCGTATTTAACGGAAGAGATTGCAAATTTTTGCTCTCTTTACTTTGAAAAACATATTGAAACCAAAGCAAAAAAACTTGAGTGTTGATAAAGCGGATGAACTTGAGACAAGTTTACCCGAGTTTTTCCAAATGCATGATGATGAGGGTTGTTCATCAATTGGGGGAACAAGATATTTGGATGACAAAGAATATGATCGTGCTCACCTTTACGTTCTTTCTAATTGTGAGATTTTGGAATCATATGAAACGGAGTTTGTGAATGATTTCATTAAAGCACATCCTAATGTGAATAGAGATGATGTTTGGAGTAACCATGAGGATCAATTTGCAGCATGGTTTCGGAACCATGTAATTGAGTTAAATATCCAAGATGATTTGATAAGGACTTTGGCCTTTGGTCCTTCACGAATGGTTAAAACGTGGAATCGTTACTCGGTCAACGGATTTAATTTCCATACATTCAACTACGGTAAGGATAAGGCTAGGTGCAATTATGGTGTTACTATTTCTTCTCTTGATGACAACGAATACTATGGTATAGTTGAGGATATCTTTGAGTTGAGCTATAATGGGCGTGAGCGTTCTTATAATACTGTCTTATTTAAGTGTGAATGGAAGGATAACTCTGTGGCCGGTATGAAAGTTCATGAACGTTATAAAATCGTCGAAGTGAATCATACCCGGACATACTCAAAGTATGATCCATTTATACTCGCACATCAAGCCAATCAAGTATATTTCGCTTCTTATCCAAGCACGAAGAATGATCGAAATCAAAAGCAGTGGTGTGCAATCTTTAAGACAAAAGCACGCTCACAAGTAGATACAACTTTTTTTCAAGAAGAAATAGTATCTAGCGGGTTTATGTTGTCTCCACCTGATGAGGACATTTATGAGAATGGAAATGAAGAGGGTGAAGATTTAGAAAACGAGGATGGTGATGGTCAAGTTGACGGTGATGGTGGTGGTGATAGTGATAATGATAATGAATCAAATGGTGATGATGATGATGACGAATTTGATGATGATAATGATTAATTGGGTAAAGATATATTTATATATATTTTAATTAAGTTTTTTATGTTATTTGATGTTTTTTTTATGTTATTAACAGTTTATGTTTATGTTTGTTTTTTATGTTATTAACCGTTTCTAACAATTTGAATATTTGTGTAATTGTAGATGGCAGGAGGTCGAGGTAGACAACGTGGCGGCGGTTCAAACAGACGACGTAGTACTTCTTCAGTCGACGAGGAGGAGATGGAGATTATTGATCAGCAGAGTCCGGTGGTCGAGGAATCGACCAATGACGATGAGTCCTCGGATCAGACATCGGAGATCCAGTTCACCCCGGAAGGGAAGATGATACTTGATCCCGCGGGTTTTTGGTAAGACAACGACCAATGTATTTAATTTATTATTTTATAATTATATTACATTATTTAACATAAATGCATACTATTCCATAATTTATTTTTCAGGTTTTCGTCTCAAAAGGTTGTACGCGGTTGTACTCAAAGTACAAAGATGAAGATGACGGGGGTTGCTCCTACTTGTTGGACAAAGGCTACCTCTACACAAAAAGAGGAATAGTTCAATAATTTTAGGGTATATTATTTTTGTTTATATTTTGTTATATTATTATAGTTTTCAATTAATAATTTATTTTACTAATACTTACCTTTTAAATTGTAGAAAACATTTGACTGGCCGGCCGGATTAGAGTATATTGTACGTCAAAGGTACAATGAGACATGCACTAGACGGTTAAGGGACAACATGTATAAGGTTGTCAAGAGGAAGAAGGAGCCGGAGCATATGAGAGGTATTTAATTGTTTTTGTTATTTGTATATAGTTATAATTTACACATTTTATCATATTTTATAATACTTATTTAACTTGTAGGTGGTGCATATGAAGATATGCTTAAATATCGTGAAACTCCGGAGTTTCAGGCTAGGTCGGCCCAAGCATCCAAAAATAAAAAAGGAGGAAAGAAAGATGGAGCGGCTGAGCCGTCACATCACGCAGGATCTCGATCTTTCCTGAACCTAGTTTTGGGTGTAAGTTATAATTTCCACTTTTTCCTCCATTTCAAAATTATAGCTTAAATTCTTTTTATTATTAAAATCTTCTTATACAAGTCTTTAATTTCTTCTTTTAGAAGGGTAAGAAGAAAAAAGCTAACACGCCCACGGCTCCGGAGCTCTTCCTTGACACCCATTCCCGACTCCAAGACAATAGAAGATATTGGATAAAACCAAAAGATAAGGAATTATATGTAAGTTTCAAACCATTTTTGGATTTTTACAATAAGTTCATTTTTTTGAATGTTTAACAAATTTTGTAGCTATTTTTAATAACAATGTTTATATTTTGTAGGAATCCTTTTTGGCCGAGAAAGTTAGGCAACCCGACAAGTCTGATAACGAGATTTGATTCGACTTGGTAAAGGGTTTCAAGAAGGGGAATGTCTACGGGATTGGGTCGGCTAAGGACGTATTTTACGAAACTCCAAGGGGAAGAATGCCGTCCAGCTCAAAACAAACCTACGAGCCGGGAGTCGTGGGAAAACTCCAAGCCCAACTTAACGAAGAAAGAAGAAAAAACGCGGAAAGGGATGAGGAATTAAGGATAATGAAAGAAAAATTCAAAGCTTGGGAAAGCAGGTTCGACAACTGCAACCAAGGTCCACCTCCCTTTCGGCGAGATTATGATGAAGGCAATGAAGGTGGTGGTATGCAAGCCGAACCCAATATGACCCTTGGCTTCTGATATTAGTTTAGAAACTTGTGACTTATGCTTGTTTAAACTTGGTTTGTTAACGTTTAAGAAGATTTGTAAACTTGAAACAGTTTTCTTGATCTATATGAGGATGTCGGTTTCACATCGTGTTGTTGTAAATGTGTGACATTATGGTTGTTTTCTAGTATACTTACAGGTATGGTATGGTAACGAAATGGCAGAATGAAAACAGAATTTTTCTTGCAATATCACAGGTTTTTTGGCGACTGAAATGTTCATTTGCCGACTACGTTCAGTCGCCAACCCCCCTGTATTTTTGCAAATTAAAAGGCTGTTTGGCGACTGATTGACGGCTGAAATCAGTCGCCAATTTGGCGACTGAAGGCTGTTGTGGTCGCCAAATTGGCGACTGATTTCAGTCGCCAATTTGGCGACTACATTACTTATCAGTCGCCAATTTGGGCGACTGATTTCAGTCGCCATTTCGCCATTTTGGCGACGCTTTTTTCAGTCGCCAAATTTGGCGACTGAAATTAGTCGCCCGAATTTTTTTTGGTGACTAATGACTGCGACTGGTTCTTGGCGACTGATTTCTGTCGCCAAATTCATTTTAGCGACTGAAATTAGTCGCCAATATCAGTCGCCTGAATGTTGTTTTCTTGTAGTGTACTTTGATATTTCATGTTACAATTTGGTCGTAAGTCCACTATCTAATACTCTTGGTGGTTAACTACTTCAAATTGAGCCTCTTTGAACTTTTCAAAGATTTCTCTTAGCACCTCATTAAGTAGAATCAAACACAATATCTACTTAAGTCGTCGGTAAATAAAGTGAAATAGTCATTACCATCTCTGGTTATGTTTGTTATTGGACCACACATATTCTTATGTAATATGGCCAATAACTCACTAGTTCGATTTCCTTTTCAATAAAAAGGGCACGAATCATCTTGCCTTGAATACAAGAATCGCACACACCATAAGATTCAAAATCAAATGTTTTAGGGATACTAGTCAATACTAGTCTTTTAATGTGCTACGCAGTCCAAAATCAAGATTAGATCTGGGTCACCAATTTTGAGCCTTTTACAATCTATATGACAAGTAATTTCTAGTTTTAGGTCAAGAATATAATTACCTTTGATTGGTATGGCATAACCATTGACCAAGTATAGGTATAAAAAGGAAACAACGCTTGTTCTATTTACCAGAGTGAAACACTTGTGTCGTACACTAAGGTTGATACTATATTCTTATTTAGAGGTCGAGTACATAATAACTTTTATTAAAGTATACCTCTAAATCCAAAACTAGATTGATCACATTATAACTTTTATATGTCTCTATAGAAATAAAACTACAATAGTTATATTTCCCTTGTAGGTCAACATTTAATCATGGCTAGTCGTCGCATGAATCATTATTATATGCATTGAATACATTGATGAGAACCATGATAGGTATCTAATACCCAAAAATTGCATTTAGCTAAATAAATGTCGATCATATAGATATTATGGATGAAAGTACTTTTAGGTGTAGTACACCCAATTTCTATTTCTCCAAAAACTTGGGACATATTCTTTTCTAGTGTCCTACACTGTAATAATAGAATCATGAAAAGTTAAGTTCGACACCTTGCTTGGGTTTGACTTTGCTTATTTAAAATAGCTTTGTCTTTTTCCCTCGCCTTGTGTCAACATTCGTGCCAACCTACTCTTGAACCTCGTCCTATTCTTAACAATTAAGAATAAAACATCTCTCTTAGAGCTCCCACTCACGTTCATGAATCTCTACTTATACAATGAAAATTATTCTTCATTTCATTCATGGTTTTACCTTGAAAAGGATAAACCTTCCATGAAGTGACTATGGTATTTGGTTAATCATGATTTCAAATAAATCGAGTAACCTAGTCGTCCCAACTGATTTGGCCTCTATTGAGGTAAGCCTCGATAAGGAGCATTATGAAGACATACCAAAAATACAAACATTTTCTTTGGAGCAAAAAAGATTGATGTACCATTGTTATAAGAAGTCGTCACACAAATTCAAAACGTTTTTGACTAAGTGTGACTTATTCATATACTCTTCATAAGAGACATTTGCAATGATGAATATGAGGATCAAAAGATAAAATTCATTTTGTCTTTAGCTATGGTGATTTAAACGGAGATTTAAATTGCAATAAAAAATGATACCGTATGAATTAATGGAAACTTATTTCCACGATTGAACGGATTTACAAGTTTGTAGAATGATGAAATATTTGTCCTTGCACGAATAAAATAAATATCAACGGAAAATAAACATTCATTGATTATATATAATTCACTTGTAAAAATTTGTTAATAAGTCACTCTTATAATGACCCCTCACGAAATTATATAAGTGATTCCAAGACCAATCTTTAGACAAAAATAGTCGTCGTATGCTACCTTTATCTAAAAATGGTAAGTCAATACTTGACTAATTCTACCCTTAGAACTCTTGGTTGACGGATTTCAACTAAATCCATCTCCTAGTCCATCCCAAGATAACGCTTATCTCGTTGAGTCCAATCCAATTTTAGTTTGTGATCGTATCACCCTACTTACCCGAGGTAAAAAGGGACCCACGAGCGTGGTAGCCCTAATGAACACGGGATTCATAGGTGTTACTAATTGGTAAGGCTAATCTCAATTTTTTTTTAATTATATATGAGAGATCTTGTCAATTTAGTCATTAATTCCCTATAAGTGAACTAAATCGGTGAATTTTGAATAACTTTGAATTGACAATCGAGAAATAAAAATGCATGTTGGCGATTTTGGCATGAGCGGAAAAAACATAAAGCAAGCAAATAATAAATCCTAGTATGGCCACCTAGCTAATCCAATTAACTAGACGATTACAAAATCGGAAACCAACTCCTTGGCCCCTTGCCTCTTCACGGAACATGCTTAAAAAAAAAGGCATCGTCTTTTGGAACACCGACTTCGGGAATCTCCGTCTTCATAATAATTAATTACAAAAGATACAAATAAAATTCCTATTATACATTTGATCTAAAAATGAAATTAATTATTACAAACGGCGATACGAGATCGCAAATAAAATTACAACCGAATCGGTATTCCCTTACATTACGGGTAATACCGATTAAAATAATCTAGGCCATACTAGGTACAACTTGCATTAAAAATTAAATAAATGACATTCATTCATTAAACAATAACAACAAAAATAAAATTCTGTAAAAATAATGCCAAAATCGCCCTTAATAATTATCATGCTCGTTCTAGCTCGGTTTTATGGATTTTATCGATTTTTAACCATCAAAAATCAATAATCAACACTTAAATCATATTTAAGCTCAAACTAATTATCTAAACTGATTTAGAACTCAAAATTAGTACCCACTAATTTTGTTTAAATTTAATTAGTTTGAATTGATCGTATTTGCTAAATATAGAGGTTTAATCATAACATTTATGAAATAAACCCAAAATAAAATATAAAAATCATACAAATTTGAAACCAAAAATTTTGTACATTGTGGAATATTTACAGAAACTCCAAAAACCAGAAACATTAGCGCAAAACATTTAAATTAATGTTATGAACAAATAACTATGTATCCAACGGTTTTATCAAATAAAAACCATTAAATATAGTAAAATAGTGAAATAAATTATAAAATTTCACCAAGATGATATAAATCAGATTATAAAATGTACCAAAAAATTTCAAGACTAGAAAAGGACGTTTCAACTTTATGAACATAATAATCTCACTTTATTGACTTTTATCTCATAAAAATCAATAATCATGCAAAACTTAATTAAAAGTCACGAAATTTTACATACAGTATGTAAAACATTCATGTGAGATCATATAAAAATTTCATGACCAGAATCAACATTCAACTATTTTTAGTTAACTTTTAACATAAAAAAATGCATGTTAACATGATTTAAAGGCCATAAATAAAACTAAATAGCAAATTAATCCCTAAAATCACCAAATTTTACCACAACCATTTTGAGGCCATTATGTATGCATGCAAATCAAAAATTTCGTGCAAACCATTTTTTAACACAAATTTTCAAATTTTCCCAAGTTATCGTATAACTCGATTTTAATGCTTAAAATCAACATGCATGTAACAATTGAGCTCTGATACCACATGAAATTCCTAGACCTCTAACTAGACTCCTCTAATTAGTTCATTAAATTACCTTAACTTAATGATTTAGGATCTAGTTATCATGCATGCATATGTAAAAGCATAAAACAAAAGATAAGACGAAAATATCCTTACATTGGGAATTTTCGGTTCAATATGGGCACAATAAGAACTCCTTCTTATTGTTCTTGAGCATGAAATTAATGAATGATCCTCCATAAAACAACCTCCAAAGTAAAAGGTCTCCTTCTTGTTGCATCCAAGAATCAACCCAAATAATCTCAACTTATTATTAACTAGATAATAAGTAAGACATTATGCTACTAATATTATTGTATTACTACACTAGTAATATGATGTGAATATTAGTTTGGATCTATGTTTTAGAGAGAAGTTGAGTAAGTAAGAGAAGTTAGAAAATAAGCAAGTGAAGTAAGCTGTGACACCCTCAAATTTGCGGAAAGAAAAAAAATAATTTAAATACATAACGAAGGGTGTCATAAATTAAAAGAGTTCATTACAAAAGAAAATTTATATTATACATAAGAATTATACAAGACGGGAGACATATCTCCCGTATAAATACGGAAATAAAAGAGTGTATAATAATATACAATCTAAGAACCGAATATAGGTCCAAGGTAAATACTTCGCTCGCTAGCTCGTCAATGTACCCAAATTATGCATCACCACCTGTTCGACCGCATTAAATATAAACACGGAAGCCACAGTCAGTGGGGAGTAACTCCGAGTCCTCCCAGCCACGAAATGTCAAGTTTAATAAAACATGAATAACATAAAAGCAATGTATATGAACAATACAAACTTTAACATATATGATATGCTTTTCATGTTATGAAACAGATAACTAACAAATAACCTAGCATGTGAAAGCTATCATGTGAAACCGATAATAAACTATAACTCGAGGTAGGGAAGCTGGTATGCTAGCTCAGAGGTTCCTCTCAGAAACATGGCCGTGATACACTCAAACCCTAATCCACACGTAATCATGTGAATCAGTTAACAATCGGTAATCCAAACTCTATCAACCTTAGCCGGCTTGCATCTCACCTTCTAAGATTCATAGAATCATCAAACATGAAAGACCAATACGTCTAGAAACAGGCATAAGTTCTTAGGACAGTCAATAGAAGACTTCTGTAACTCGAGTCTATACCACGAGGTAGGATATACTTATATATTTAGGCTAAGCGGTTACCCTAATAACATGGCCAAAATACAAAGCACACATCTAGGCTCAGCGGTTACCTTTAAAACATGGCCCAGATCCAAAGCACATATCTTAGCTCAGAGGTTACCCTAACAACATGGCCAAGATACAACTCTACCCTAAACCTAGACTGCGCAGACCTAGAGAAATGCGAAGATCCATCGCATCCAAGACCCATGATACAATCACATGAGTACCCCTAAGGAGATCCACCAAAGGGTTGGCTAGTACTAAAGCTGGCTCCATTCCCAAAGTGGAAGCAATAAGGCAGCCATGCCCCGACTTGGAGATCCACCAAGCCGGAACACAAAAGCTATCAAGCAGTGAACATATACTCGTTAAAGATAGTAAGGCCTATCAATGTCATGGTCCAACATACTCATTTAGAATTAGAATGGTCAAGACGCCATATACTCATAATTCTCTATGGGTACTTAGTCAACACGACACATATCATACAACCAAACAGTCACGGAAAACTTCCTATCATGTGACTAATTTCATATAAATCATATTCAAATATCATATCGCCTCATATCTATTAAGGCTCATTCATTCATTCATTAAATAAAACCTTACTTGAAGACAAATCCCCGACCTGAGTCCCGCGACGGGTCATCAGTCAAAACGGGGCTGACTAGATCTTAGTTTGACCAAACCCATTTGGCCAAACCGGCTAGAAACAGAGTCTTACCCATCGAGGCTTGAACATAAGAATATCACATTCATTTCATGTTATTTCATTCTATTTCTAACATGTGAATTATTAATTCTTACCAAAAACCCGCTTGACTTAAAGGACATCAAATTAAACTACAACCTCGTATTATAATTTCTAACATGTGAGAAATAATAATATTATGAAAACTTTTTAATTAAATAATTTACTTATTAAAATTTCCCACTTGCTAAATATTACAAAACGCGATAAAATAACAATACTCAAAAACCGTCACAAGTCCAAGGGACCCACGGTTCATTTTGGACCGGTTTTGGTCATCATTTCTAAAAACCGTTTCTTAATATTTCCCGCATGCATAACGTATTTAAAACCCGTAAAAACAACAACAAAACAATCAAGTATCGACAAAAACCCAAAGGACAAATCCCGGACCAATCCAGACCGGGCTGGACCGGCCTGAACCGGCCTGGTTTGGGCTGGTTTTTCAGCCATTTCTCACGGCCCCAACAACAACAAACACCTAATTAATTCCAACATGTTTTAATTAACAAACAACCATTTTAACAACCAATTAAACCATCATCATACAAAAATCATGATTATGAACAAATCATCAAAATATGTCAAGAACACTAAACATGCCAAAAATTCATACAACATAATAAAATAAACAACTTATCATGTTACTAATTAAAATCATCAATAACAACAACATAAACAAAAACATAAGATATCTAACATTAATTCGTCGAGTAACTCGGAATCGTTACCTTAGCTAGCACAAAAATCAATTAGCACCAAAATAAGAACTAAAGAAACAAGAAACCCGTCTACTAGTCTTCTTCTAATATATACGAGTCACCAAACTCGTCTTCAAAATCTTCCCCTATAAGAAATGACAAGAATAATATTGTTAGTATTAAAACTTGATTTTCCATAATTAAAGTGTTGAAAACGATTTTTGTCGGAATTGAAAATAAACCGTACTTGAAGATGGAGAGCGAAGAGGAGATTCTAGAAATATAAGTTAGGACGGATTGGAATAAGAAATGAAGGTTTTGTGACGATTTTGCTCAAGAACGACGAAGAACGATGAAGAACGATGAAGAACACCAAGAACAATTTTGATTATATTAAAGAAAGTATTAAAAAGGTATTAAGTTGATTTAGTGTAAAATGAAAAGATAAGTGGTGTGTAATGGATGGGTGGGCCGTGTAGATATAGAGGAATTTATGAGTCGGGTTTTGAAATTGTTGTTACGGGATTGACTCGGGTTTAATAATTATACTACGGTAATTTGATTAGATATAATTATATATTAAGTTAATTAAACCAAATATCTAGATATTATGTTATTGTAATGAAAAGAAAGAAAATATCAAGCTTAAGAGAGGAGAGGAGCCGTGTGGTTTGGTGAGAAATCGGGTCTGTTTTGTAAACGATTTGCGTAATTTAAGTTAACGGATTGATAAAGTTATAAATATCTTAGATATTATTATTAGTTTAATCATATTAATTTAAAAATATCTAAAGTGAGTGGAAAAAGGTGACATGGGCGTGTGACTCATGCCAAAGTCGAGTTTCGGGTTTGTTTCGGGATTTAAGATGACTCGGGAATAGTTAAATGACGTTCGGGTTAAAACCGTAAAAGTTATTCTTTAATTTCGAATAAATTCAAAATAATTATATTAAATTATCTTAAATTCAAATAAATCTTAATAAAAATAAATTAAATTTATTATTTTTCAAAATAAAATTTCGGTCTTTAAATTTACGAGGTGAGTCGGGAAAAGTCAACGAAAGTCAAAGTCGACTTAAAAGTCAAGAAAAGTCAAAGATGACTAAAAAGTCAAGAAAAGTAAATGACGACTTAAAAGTCAAGAAAAGTCAATGACGACTTAAAAAGTCAAGAAAAGTCAAAGGCGACTTAAAAGTCAAGAAAAGTCAAAGATGACTTAAAAACGGGATTCTCATGGAATCTCCCAGAAATTCCAAATACGAACTCGGAAATTCCAAATTCGACCCGAAACAATAAATTCTAAATTAAAACTTAATTTTGCTGAAAAGTATCCGTAAAATATTTTCACTAGAAAAATAGGGTATATTTCGGGTTGTTACAGTAGTTCTTCGCCAAATACAGGAGAAGATGTTACATGCTAAATACTATGCAAGCAAGATGTTAGAGCCATCCCATATCAACTATGCCACCAACGAGAAAGATCTTCTTGCTATTTTTTATGCCATAGACAAACTTTGCTTCTACTTAATTGTGATACAGAGATTGGTGATCCTTGCCGAACTGTGCTACACGGGAATCACGGAGGGGTGCTTTTAGATGGACAAGCGTAGATATACGCATTTGTGAAGTCGCCACCAATTTTTATGGAGAATTCGAACCGTTCGAATACTTTATGCCATGTCAAGACATAAAGTGATGGCATGAACACTAAGAACTCGTTACCCTTAGCATTCTATGTCTAGAATGACTCTCATGGATGCCAATGAACACGGATGTTAACAGAGATCTGGAGTAAGGGGTAAGTGTACGTATTACAAAGCTCTTTAATCGAACACCTAATCCCGCCCGCCTCGATAGCGGGCTATACTAATGATAAAGGGAAATCGTTCGTACTTGATATGTTATCAATTGTATGCATGCAATGCAACATTCAACATTTTAATCCTAACATGTGAACTAGACTATGTCGGTGAATATGTAATTAGCACTCAATTATGTCGAAATGGAATTTAGAATGAATTACATACGAAAGGTAAAGAAAATCATACAATTACAATGATTAAAAGAGATTACAACGGATTACAAATGTTACAAAGGACTACGAGATCTACGTCAGAAATATACTCAAAACGGAGAATTAAAGAAAAGGAAAAGGGGCATGGCTAATAATTAATTAGGAGCGATAATACGACTAATAATTAATTAATTACGTAATTAAAGCTACGTAAAGGCGAAAACAGAAGTTCAGGGACAAAAGTCAACCCAGAACAGGCGCAGCAACATCTGCGTCCTTTTGAAGAGGGGCATGGCTTGTTGCGTCTGTTCTTGAGTTGAATTCTAATCGTGAAGTCAAAATCACAAACAGTTAATGTTGCTTTGTGTATTTACGATGGATTATTGACCTATGACTCGAGTAGAAGTGGTTTAACATATTAATTACTATAAAATTTATATCGACAATGAATCCAGAGATTTGATATGAACGAATCGAACCTCTAAAACCCAAATTTTATTCAAAGACGAACACCTGCTAATATTGAATTATTCGGAATCTAAGTTAAGAAAAACCGTTTTATGTGAAAGATATATCGATTTACAGTTTATAAACAAAAAAAATTAAATAAGAATGAGTTTATAGAAACCAGAGGAAGAAGAAGAAGAGCAGTAGCAGGGCAACCTCTGGAAGAGGCGCATCAGCTGCTGCGATCTTTCCAGAAGGCGCTGCTGTTGCTGCTGTGATTCTTCCAGCCGTCAAGATCACTGCTAAAAAAGGTTTTATAAAAAGGTTTTGATTAAAATCGACTTTGAATTTATTTTTGATGTGAATCAAACATTAATTGAACGAATAATAAATAAAAATAATAAAATATTTGATTTACACCCTCAGACTTACATGTTTGATGAAACGAGAATAACTAAGATTAGTTTTAGCGATAGCTCGACTCGAATATATGCAAAAAGTGCCCTCGTTAAAGGACTAAACATCGATAAATTGATTGATTGATTGATTGTGTAGTGGTCAAATTTATCAAGCACGTAGATGTCAAAAACGTTAGAGCAAGGTCTAGAATGGAAAGAGAGAAGAGAAGGGCGGAACACTTGGGTACCTTAAAAGTAAGAACAGAGCTCTCCTTTTATAGCAGAAAATATGAAGAGTTTTGAAATAACACAAACTTATCACGAAAACAGAGAAAACAGGCTAGGGAAGGGGCGCACCAGGAACTGCGATCCATCGAAGAGGTGCAGCACCTACAGTAACACCCGCAAATGTACCCTATTTTTATAGTGAAAATATTTTACGGACACTTTTCAGTGAAATTTAGTTTTAATTTTGGAATTTAATGTTCCGAGTCGAATTTAGAATTTCCGAGTTCGTATTTGGAATTTCCGCGAGATTCCATGTGAATCCCGTCTTAAGGCGACTTTGACTTTTTCTTGACTTTTCCTTATACATCTCATACTACCTCTTTAACCTATTTCATTTCCCACAACTCAAACTTACTTCTTCCTTAAGAAAACCAAAAGCTTGCCTCCATTTTTGATCCAAGCTTAGATTCGTCATAACTCATTCATTTCTTGCTCAAATTCACGTAAGTTCATCTTATTCTTCCCCTCTTAGCTTCCTATATCCGTATTGGTAATAAAATTACCGTCTTTCTCGCTTTTTAAATTATCCGTCTTTCTCAAGGTGAATGATATTCATCTTTTATTATCTAATTGTATGTAGGTGGAGACTAGGAAGGTTTAGAAATCGATTAAAGAAGCGAAAAGGTAACGTTGAAGGGTTACTCGATATCATTTACGTGTTTAATGTGTTTTCTAGGCTAGTAATTGTATTTAGATTATGGTTAGTATGCTTAGGACTTGTGTTGTTGTTGATGGATGTTGTTAGTTGTTAATTGATATGAGAATTGATGGTTTGTGATGATAAATGAGGATTTTGTTGATGATAACATGTTGATTTTGATCGTGCCTGAATTCCGTGAAGGACGCTGGCAGCGTTATTGGACGCAGACAGCGTCGTAGGACGCAGACTGCGTCGTGGTGGCGCAGGCAGCGTTACGCGCGGCCGACTGCAGTTTTCCTGCTTTGACCCCTTTTTGTAAAATGATCATATCTCCTTCGTTACTTTCTTGTTTTGCGCTTGTGACATCCTGTTGGAACCGTAAGAGAATAAGCTATCACCTCCATTTGGAATTTCTGCATTTGCATGTCTAGAACTCTAGTTATGACCGTTTGAAGTGGACCCTTGTTTTAGTTGGTTTCCAAACAACTTTGTTTTGGAGAGGTGATCTATGTTTTTATTCATTATGCTTCATAAAATTGTTCATTATGCTTATGTATCATGTATTGATTCATTTTTATCATAGTTAAGTTTATATAATTCCCTAATCACATATTTTGTGACGGTTTTTGGTATGTCCCACTTTGAGTCGGTTTTTACAAATGTTACATTTTGAGCACTATTTTGGTATGTGCTTTGTACTCTCATTCCCTTGGCTACCTCCACGTTCGTAAGGCTGGAATGTCGGAACGGGGATGTATCCTACTGCTTAATTGCATGTGTAGTGGGCATACGACGACGTTGTTGGGAGTTGAACGCTATGCGTTGATCGACCCGGCCGTCAAATGTTGTGTACTTGCGAGGTGGTGTTATTTGCATGTAGCGTACCGCTTGTTATGAGGCTTGTGCTCTTTTCCGCCTCTTTCGTGAATTATCGACCGAATTTGGGGTACTCGGCGTCTATGATTGACCGAGTCTTGGATGCGAAACGTTTATCGCATGTCGAATCGGAACACGTTATTCCGAGAGTCTGGTCAGGTTTAGACTAGGACCGTATTATTATCGTCGTCCTACCGGGAGGAAATTAGTCTACATATACGAAATGTAGCATCGTGTATGCGTTCAGGGAAACGTCTTATCCCGTGGATGCCTTTTAATCATACTTGCCATGTACACGGTGCTAGTGCGTTTCATTTACCGTGAGAGATGTCGTCATTGTGTCGGTGTGTGTGGATGGATGATTACATGAATGATTATATGATTGATCATTGAATGACTTGGCATGGTTTGTTTGTCGAGTCTCAATTTTATCAAACTTATACCGCTAACGGTGAGATGTAAGCCCTAGTTAGCGTATTCAGTTGCCTAAGAGTGTCTTCCCCGAGTCTTTGTATAACATGATGGATTCGGATTTGTATTCCATATGCTCTTATCATTATATATATTAAATTGCCTATCTATCCTTATCGTATTTCACATGTATATCCATATATGCATGCTTCTACTTTTGTATTTCCTTTTATGTACGTTTGATGTGATATGGCTGGGAGAACCCGGAGTTACTCCCCACTGACTGTGGCGTTCATGTTTTTCATGGATGAACAGGTGGCTTGATTGGATGGCTTTTTGCTTGTGGTATTTTGGGTTCGGGTGTGAGCTAGCGGGCGTTGTCCCTGGATGAAACACCTCTAGACGTTTATTAGCTAGTTTGCTAATCACTTTGTTATTGATAACATTTTGAGAGACTACGTCTCTTGTAGTATTTTATATTTGGTTTGTAATTACTGACATTCCTCGTATTTCTATCTTGCATGTATAAAGGTTTTTAAAATACAGTATTTTTCGCTTTATAAATCACATGCTTGTTATGTTTTATTTTCGCATTCGCGAGGGTTGTCACAGTTGGTATCAGAGCTTAAACGCTCTCGACGCACACACGTGAACCCTAAACTTAAATTACTTGACCTTGAAATAATAAATGAGAGATGGGTAGACTTAAGGACCTAAGGTGGTAGTCTTTGGTGTACCTGATGTTTGTTAGGTTATAACTTGTTTGTTGATTGTGTTGAGTGATGTTATGTTTGTTTGTATCTACTGTCTTAAGAAGATCATGTGTTACCGAGAAGATGTATCCTCTACCAAAGATTTAAGATTGACAAGCCTAATTGAAGTGTATTTCTTCATCATCGATGTTTTCTCTCGTCCTTAATGTATCATGCTCTCTTCCTTCTATCTAAGTGCTTCTTCATCATCTAACTTCTTTTCCCCTTGGAAATTACTCTTGTTACTTTCCTCCTCCTTATCAATTTGTATCCTTACCTTCCTCATGTAACATTTTTGTGGATGTCATACCCATTTGTTGTGATATATTATACTTGGTCGGAAGAATTGTGAACTTTGTGGAATATTAGTGTTGGTTAGAATGAATTTGTGATTTGAGGAAAATGGTGTAGATCTAAATTCACCCTATAGTGGTGATTGGTTGTATCTCTAAGGAAAAGTAGTAAGATAAGTTTGATGATTTTAATGCTTGATGCTTGTCATGACTAATGTGTGGATAGTTCATGATATTTGATGGTGTAAGGTTGAATGAGTGGGCTAAGACTTCTTAACCCATTAGCGATTTAATCTTTTGAATTTAGGAGTTTGAATGATGCCTTGAGTTGTAAAATGCTTTTGAGACTAAGTGACTTCTTGTGGATTCTAGTTTATGTGTTAGAGTATAGGCTTGGTGAAAAATCATTTGGTTATAGTTCTTGGATTTAAAGATATGATCTTATCTTATGGTATCGTAGACTCGTTTGGAGTAGTAAGGTTTCGTTGTAAGTTGAACCATATTACTTGAGATTTGATGATGTGAGCTATGATGGAAATACCTTGGGACGTTAATGAAGATGTTTGACTTGAGGTCGTACTTTGTTAATAATGAACTCGTTGCTATATGATGTTGATAATGACGTTTTGTTTGGTGTTCTACCTTGTGGCCGTAGGAGTTGAAAAGAGATTAGTATGGAGAATTCCTTATTGGTTCTTCGGTTTTTGAAACCTTTGGGAATGTGTCAAATTATGTAGTTGAGAGAATGTTATTATGCTTGAGTTGTAATTCCGCAATTGGGAATCCGTGTTATATGAAAGGGCAGATGAATTGGGTTGTAATCGATTTGTTAAATCAAGGTGTACCTTACTTTGATGATTGTGGTACGATGGTCCCTTGTAAGAGACCTTTGTTTGGGATGAGTTGCTTTACTATCACCCTAAGTCTGAAAGGAGAAATTGTGTGGATTAAACCTTAAACCTTTACTCGTGCCATCATTCCTTTTCATTTCCATTCTTGAATGTTTTTGTCAAGATTGATCTTTAAGAAATCGCATGCTCGTATCTTATTTCTTACTCGGATATATATTCATACCTCTACTATCTGCTTTGTCTCTTTCTTGACCTCGTTATTTTTCAGCGCTCCTCTCTTGTAATCTCGTGCCTTATTTATTCTCGTGTTCTCCTTGAGATTCCGTATCGTTTTCTATCTCGTTGCTCCTTCATCTTTTCTCTAGTGGATTGGGTATTCCATTTGTAAAGCTCAAAGAATAAGTGTAATGTATTTTGGAATTCTTAGGTTAGAATATGTGTCCTTGAATTGAACAAATTCATATTGTTTTTCATCATGGGAAATAGGACTTAAGCTCTAGGATGAATCCAAATAGTGATAATATATCCTCTCTTAGTGGTTTTAGATTTGGAGTTTGGTATTGTAGTGGTATTTTTAGAATTGAGTGGATCATGATAATAGTTCGTTGTTGCGAGATATTGGAATAGTTACCTTGGAGGTTGTTTGGGAAATTGTTGTCTTAAATTGTTAGGCTCTAAAAAGGAATCTTACTTGTAAAATTTAGATTTGTGACCAGATTCGAGGAATAATCTCATAAGCAAAGACCGATATGTTTTGAGTTTTAGATGAACGAGATGATTTGAATGGTTGTCTGATTGCCAGGTGATTGGTCATTTGTGGTTTGGAATTAGTAATTCTCATTTATTCTTAAGGAATCATAGTTCGAGATTGAGAAATGTTCGTTGCAAGCTTTTGATAGTGAGTGCTCAGTTGTTATGGATTATAGAGATAGAATGGTGAACCCATTTATCTTGAGGATTAGTAACCACCATAATTTGCTAATGTGACTATTTGTATTTGAGGCTTCGAGCATAGTAATGATCGAATTAAGGATGTTATGGCGTATTAAAGAATTATTTTAACCGATAATGGATTGTGGATTTTCCCATGTCGTGAGACTTTGGATGGGGCTAGTTGAATCTTAGATAATTATGTTTGTTGCTGTGATTGTGTTTTGACTTTCGAGGATGAGAAAGTTCATTTTAAATTTATGATAATGAGTTTGAAGTAAATTGAATCAAGGGATTTTCATGGTAAGTCTCCTTTACCTTGTGGTTGTTAGCGATGATGTTTCCCTAGAGATAAATATTTTGTTGGTGGTTTCTAATAAGAGTTTTGATGGAGCTAAGAAGATTAGAGTACGCAATGAATCTTTCATGTGGGTTGTTAGTTGTGGAGTCTACCGTGCCGACGAACCTTAATAGATTCTAATTGGATTTGAATAATTGGGATTTGTTACTCGAAGTTTCTGGATTTTGAAATTTTTTTGTAAGAATTCTGATGATTGAAATTGATGAGTTGCAAATTGGGTAAATTGCATTCTCTTGAGGATTTGGTTTATTAGTAGAGTTAGTGATGTCGAATTCTTGTAGATCTTCGTGCTGATTTCATCGTGATCTTCCTATCCCAAAGAGTTCGATTTGTTTCATTTTTGCGTGTTTTGTATATATATTTTTTTACCCTGAATTGTGTGTGAATTGTACGAGTCACTCTATGTACGTGTAATGTCTTGTTATTTGATTTTATCTTTGATAAAACTTTCAAATTTCCATATTATATTTCTAGTTTAACGTTTCAAAGAAGTCTAAAGATGGTTTGTGTACCCTCATTTTGGAGAAAATGGATTTCTTTTGCTTTTATATTTGGATTTTTGCGTTTGGTTGGATGTTTGGACTTATTCTTGGAGACGTCTAGTGACTAGTCCTGCACTTACTAACGTTTGTTTGATTTTCGATTTCACTATTTCGCCATTGATTTGATTTTTGATAGCTAGAGTTCTCGTTCGCGACGGGCACTCTTGTGATTCGTAAATAAAGTTTCGCACTTATGAAAAATTTCCTAAACCCGTTTTCGAGAAGAACATCATTTCATAAATGTTTTTCCCTTATAAAAGTTTTCATATTAATTTTGAAAACCGATTCTTGTATTTGATAGTTTTGTTTCCTACTCTCAAGTTTCGAGGACGAAACTTTTTAAAAGGTGGGGTGATTCTAACACCCGCAAATGTACCCTATTTTTATAGTGAAAATATTTTACGGACACTTTTCAGTGAAATTTAGTTTTAATTTTGGAATTTAATGTTCCGAGTCGAATTTAGAATTTCCGAGTTCGTATTTGGAATTTCCGCGAGATTCCATGTGAATCCCGTCTTAAGGCGACTTTGACTTTTTCTTGACTTTTCCTTATACATCTCATACTACCTCTTTAACCTATTTCATTTCCCACAACTCAAACTTACTTCTTCCTTAAGAAGACCAAAACCTTGCCTCCATTTTTGATCCAAGCTTAGATTCGTCATAACTCATTCGTTTCTTGCTCAAATTCACGTAAGTTCGTCTTATTCTTCCCCTCTTAGCTTCCTCTATCCGTATTGGTAATAAAATTACCGTCTTTCTCGTTTTTTTAAATTATCCGTCTTTCTCAAGGTGAATGATATTCATCTTTTATTATCTAATTGTATGTAAGTGGAGACTAGGAAGGTTTAGAAACCGTTTAAAGACGCGAAAAGGTAACGGTGAAGGGTTACTCGATATCATTTACGTGTTTTATGTGTTTTCTAGGCTAGTAATCGTATTTAGATTATGGTTAGTATGCTTAGGACTTGTGTTGTTGTTGATGGATGTTGTTAGTTGTTAATTGATATGAGAATTGATGGTTTGTGATGATAAATGAGGATTTGGTTGTTGATAACATGTTAATTTTGATCGTGCCTGAATTCCGTGAAGGACGCTGGCAGCGTTATTGGACGCAAGCAGCGTCGTAGGACGCAGGCTGCGTCATGGTGGCGCAGGCAGCGTTACGAGCGGCCGTTTGCAGTTTTCCTTCAATGACCCCTTTTCGTAAAATTATCATATCTCCTTCGTTACTTTCTTGTTTTCAGCTTGTGACATCCCGTTGGAACCGTAAGAGGATAAGCTATCACCTCCATTTGGAATTTCTGCATTTGCATGTTTATAACTCTAGTTATGAACGTTTGAAGTGGACCCTTGTTTTAGTTGGTTTCCAAACAACGTTGTTTTGCAGAGGTGATCTATGTTTTTATTCATTATGCTTCATAAACTTGTTCTAATGCTTATGTATCATGTATTGATTCATTTTTATCATAGTTAAGTTTATATAATTCCCTAATCACATGTTTTGTGACGGTTTTTGGTATGTCCCACTTTGAGTCGGTTTTTACAAATGTTACGGTTTGAGCACTATTTTGGTATGTGCTTTGTACTCTCATTCCCTTTGCTACCTCCACGTTCGTAAGGCTGGAATGTCGGAACGGGGAGGTATCCTACTGCTTAAATGCATGTGTTAGTGGGCATACGACGACGTTTTTTTTT
>JAIUZE010067072.1:0-53746 GCA_022085475.1 Heliosperma pusillum
TATAGTTACGATTTAGTCGTAAGTCCTTGATCTAATGCTCTAGTGGTTAACTACTTCTCATTGAAGGTCTTTGAACTTTTCAAAGATTTCTCTTAGCACCTTATTAAGTAGAATCAAACATAATATCTACTTAAATCGTCGGTAAATCAAGTGAAGTAATCATTACCATCTCTGGTTGTGTTTGTTATTGGACCACACTTATTCTTGTGTAATGGGGCCAATAATTTACTAGTTCGATTTCCTTTTCAACAAAAAGGGCACGAATCATCTTGCCTTGAATACAAGATTCGCACACACCATAAGATTCAAAATCAGATGGGTTAGGGATAGTTGTTAATACTAGCCTCTTAATGTGCTACACAATCCAGAATTAAGATTAGACATAGGGCACCAATTTTGAGCCTTTTTCAATCTATATGACAAGTAATTACTAGTTTAGGTCAAGAATATAATTACCTTTGATTGGTATGGGATAACAATTGACCAAGTATAGGCATAAAAAGATACAACGTTTGTTCTATTCACAAAAGTGAAACACTTGTGTCGTACACTTAAGTGGATACTATATTCTTTATTTAGAGGTTATTTACATAATAACGTTTATTAAAGTATACCTCTAAATCCAAAACTAGATTGATCATATTATAACTTTTATATGTCTCTATAGAAATAGAACTACAATAGTTATATTTCCCTTGTAGGTCGACATTTAATCATGGTTAGTCGTCACACGAATCATTATTATATGCTTTGAATACATTGATGAAAACCATAATGGATATCTAATACCCAAAAATATTTGCATTTAGCAAAATAAATGTCGATCATATAGATATTATGGGTGAAAAATTACACCCTATTTCTAACTCTTTAGAAAACTTTGGGAAGATTCTTTTCTTGTGTCCTACACTGTAAAATAGAATCGTTAAAAGTTGGGTTCGACACCTTGCTTGGGTTTTGACTTTACTATTCAAAATAGTCTTACCTTTATCCCTTGCCTTGTGTCAAAGTCGAGCCAACCTACTCTTGAACCTCGTCTTAACAATTAAGAATATAAACATCATTCTTAGCGCTCCCACTCACTTTCATGAATCTCTACTTAGACAAGTATATTAGAATTATTGTGAAGACTATTCTTCATTTCATTCATGGTTTTACCTTCAAAAGGATAAACTTTTCATGAAGTGATTACGGTATTTGGTTTGTTCACGATTTCAAATAAATCGATTAACCTAGTCATCCCAACTGATTTGGCCTCTTTTGAGGTAAGCCTCGATAAGGAGCATTATGACGACATACCAAAATACAAATATTTTCTTTGGAGCAAAAATTTGATGTACCATTGTTATAAGAAGGCGTCACAAAATATTCAAAAAACGCTTTTGACTAAGTGGACTTATTCATTTACTCTTCATAAGAGAAATTTGCAATGGTGAATATGAGGATCAAAAGATAATATTCATTTTGTCTTTAGCTACGGTGGTTTAAACGATTGATATACTACCGTATAAAATAATGGAAACCTTTTCCACGATTGAACGGATTTATAAGTTCATAGAAGAAAAATAATTGTCATTGCGCGAATAAAAATAAATATCAACGGAAAATAAACATTCATTGCTTATATATATTTTACTTGTAAAAACAATTTTAAACAAGTTACTCATATAATGACCCCTCACGAAATTACATAAGTGATTCCAAGACCCATCTTTAGACAAAAATAGTCATCGCATGCTACCTTTATCTAAAAATGGTAAGTCAACACTTGACTAGTTCTACACTTAGAACTCTTGGTTGACGGATTTCAACTAAATCCATCTCCTAGTCCCAAGATAACGCTTATCTCGTTGAGTCCAATCCAATTTTGGCTTGTGATCGCATCACCCTACTTACCCGAGTTAAAAAGGGACCCACGAGCGTGGTAGCCCTAATGAACACGGGGTTCATAGGTGTTACTAATTGGTAAGGCTAAATCTCAATTTTTTAAGTTATGTGAGAGGTCTTGTCCATTTTGTTATTAATTCCCTATAAGCGAACTAAGTCGGTGAATTGTGAATAACGTTGAATTGACAATAACGGTAAATAAAATGCATGTGTGACGATTTTTGCATGAGCGAAAATAAAGCAAGCAACCAAGCAACAATAAAATCCTAGTATGGCCACCTAGCTAATCAAAATTAACTAGATAGTTACAAATTCGGAAACCAACTCCTTGGTCCCTTGCCTCTTCACTTGGAACACCTTCCAAAATGGCACCGTCTTAAGGGAGCCACCGGTCTTCATAAAATAATTACAAATGTACAAATATACAAATTCCTATTATACATTTATACTATAAAATAAAATTATTAAATTATACAAACCGGCGATACGAGATCGCAATAAAATTACAACCAAAACGTTATTCCCTTACATTAAGGGTAATAACGATAAAAATAACTAGGTCATACTAGGTACAAACTTTGCATAAATTATTAAATAAATGACATTCATTCATTCAACCATAAATAAAATAAATTGCTGCAAAATTCATGCCAAAATCGTCCTAAATTCATTCATGCTCATTGTAGCTCGATTTTTTTCCGGGATTCATTGATTTTTAACCATTAAAAATCAATATCAACATTTAAATCTCATTTAAATTCAAACTAATTAACTAAACTGATTTAGAACTCAAAATTAGTCAATACTAATTTTGTTGGTCATTAATTAGATCGATTTGATTTCATTTGCTAAATATTACGGTTTAATCATAACAATTATGAAATAAAACCAAAATAAAAATAAACATCATAAAATTTGAAACCAAAAATTTTGTACATTCTGGAACAATTCCAGGAACTATAAAAAAAAAAAACATTTGCTCAAAAAATTTAAATTAATTTTATGAACAAATAGCTTTGTATTTAATGGTTTTATCAAATAAAAACATTAGATATAGTAAAACAGTGAAACAAATTATGAAATTTCACCAAGAGTATCAACATCAGAATTTTAAATGTACAAAAATTTTCAAGACCAGAAATGGACGTTTCAATTTTATGAACATTATAATCTCATATTATCGACTTTTATCGTATAAAAATCAATGAACATGCAATACATAAGTAAAAGTCACGAAATTTTACATACAATATGTAAGAAATTCATGTGAGATCATATTAAAATTTCATGGCCAGAATAAACATGAAACTATTTTTAGTTAACTTTTAACTCATAAAATGCATGTTAACTCGGTTTAAACGCCAAAAATCAAAATAAATAGCAAATTAATCCCTAAAATCACGAAATTTAACCACAAACATTTTGAGGTCAGTAGGTATACATGCACCAAAAACTTTCGTCAGAATCGTATTTTAACTCAAAATCTTTGATTTATTAGTTATCTTATAACTTTAATAAAAATGTCCAAAATGAACATGCATGCTACAAGCTAGCTCTGATACCCATTGAAAGTCCATAGACCTTAATTAGACTCCTCTAATTATTTACTAAATTACTTATTAATTTAGTTTATAATGATCTATGCAACATGCATGCAAATATAAAGACATTTATATAAGAGAAGAAATTTCCTA
Organism: Heliosperma pusillum; assembly: GCA_022085475.1. Classification (NCBI taxonomy): domain Eukaryota; kingdom Viridiplantae; phylum Streptophyta; class Magnoliopsida; order Caryophyllales; family Caryophyllaceae; genus Heliosperma; species Heliosperma pusillum. The sequence goes on from JAIUZE010067072.1 coordinate 3,582, forward strand.
ACATTGATATGGAAAATATAAGGGCACAACAAGAACTCCTTCTTGTTGTTCTTGAGCTATAAATATAGATGAACACAAACAATCTCCAAAGTAGAAGATCTCCTCTAAGTTGCACCAAGATTAACCCAAATAATCTACTCTTATTATAAACTAGATAATGAGATAGATATTATACTACTAATATTATGACTATATTACTACACTAGTAATACTTAGTAAATATTAGTATTTGAGAGTTTTTAGTGATAAGAAGAGTTTTAGAGAGAAGTAAACAAATTGCACAAAATCAAGTATTATAAAATGAACAACAATTGTTCATTAAATAAGCCATTTGGCCGGACCATGTAGTCCACATTTGGACTATTATTTTGTTCAATTTGATCACATGCATTAGAGTGGAGTGTTGTAGAAAAGATGATGATTGTTTACTACTTGTTATGTCACTTTCAAAAAGTAACTAAAGAGTAAAAATAAGAACAAAATCATCACCATGTAACTACTACCAAAATCGGTTCATTATGGCCTAGTTTGGTCCATTTTGATATTTGATATTTGTCTCACAAATACTTATTGATCATATGGTTAATTATCTTGTATAATTAAGTGTTAATTTGATCATATAACAATTATATGACTCAATTAAATAAATAATATGTACTAAACATTTTAAGTAATATTTTACCATTATATCAATATATAATGGGTCCCACAATGCTTAGTTAATTTAGTTTACAACTCTTTGTAAATATAATTAACTAATTACCTCTATCTCAAAACCTCAACTAATTTAGTAATTTAACGATTAATTACTAAGTTAAATCTTATTTAATCGTATTAAACTAAGATATAAATTTATTAGTCAATTATCGCATAATTGAAAAATAAGTTTAATCGAATTTGAGTTCTTAACTCAATTTCTAACAATTAACTCTCGTACATATCGAATATATGTAATGTACTAATTAACTGTATCGTATACAAATAATTAGTTACTATTTGGAGTTTATCCTTTAGGTGTGACCGAAAGGGATCAGTTGATCACCGCCGTCAAACGACAATAACGTCAAACTCTAGTCAGCCAACCGTCGTTATATTTACGTAATTTCAACTGACTAATCATATATATAGTCAATAATTATCCCAATTATATTCCATAATAAGATTTATTATGTGGCGCACTATTGTGGAGGACACCTACTCCAACAATGCGTGGCCACGCTCGGAAGGTATCTATGGTAGATAATTCCGGTCAGACAGTTACTCTCCAGATCGATGAAACCACTCTTGATATGATCAAATACAAGTACGACGTGCAAGACACCTTGCATTGAGTGGGAGATATTGTAATAGGACAAGAGAATTGGTGACGCACACTTGTCTCGGACAAGTGGGAGATTGTTGGAGTAAATGTCCTCAACAATAGTGCGATCACATAATTAAATCTCAATAATAAGAATACAAAGGGATGATGAATATTATAGTCAACTGGTAAACATAAATCGGTAATGATTGGCTCAATTGAGTTTGACGTTACTGTCGTATGACGCTGGTGATCAGTTGATCCCTTGAGGTCACACCTAAAGGACAATCCCCAAATCATGTGCATTAATTAATTGTATAGTGATACAGATTAATTAATCTCTTAATTTGAACAGTTTTAAAGTGAGAATTATATCTTATTGTAATATGATTAAATAAGATTCATTTTTGGTAATTTAATTGGTATATTACTAAGAATGCATTATGTTTATGAAACATTTGAGATAAGTTAATTTGGTTAATTATAATTACAAATTGTTGTAGATTATTTTAACCAAATATGAGAGGACCCATTTTATTTACATGTAATTATAAAATGTGACTTAAAATGTTAAGTCTAATTTATTTGTGATGAAATTGCATTTAAATTGGTTAAATGCACATTTATAAGCAAAATTACATGTTACATGTCACATGTCACACTTGTGACAAATGACAAATTGCAAAAATAAAATGGACACCCATATTACAAGGGTGCACCGGTTTTGGTAGTGTACAAAGAGGGTGATTATTTTTGTGTATTATTCTAATTAGGAATTAGACATAATCATACCCAAAACTATTACCAACACTCAACCTTTTTACATTATTAAGAACAATTGGAAGTGACAACACCCCACCCATGTGGGGTGTGTGTGACCGGTTTTAACAAGCCAAAAGAGGGCTTGTTTTTCCCTCTTAATATATACCATAACATCTCATATTTTGCATGTGTGCTTATCTTTCTAAAAACCTCTATCTCTCACTAAAAGAAATTTAAGAAATTCTTCTTGTGTTCGTACACTAATAATATCATTACTAAGGGTAGTAATATATCTATTAGTTCATAATAAGGGCTTCTACTATTATATACTAGTGTAGTAATTTAGTAGAGATTAAAGGGTTGTCTTGGGTGCTACTAATTGGAGAGTTTTTACTTTAAAACTTGGAATTCATCCTCATCTTACTAGCTCAAGATCAATATTTGAAAGGAGTTCAAATATTGTGCCCATTTCCATATAATCAATGTAAGGAAATTGTTTCTTCTAATTCTTTTGTTATGCATGCATAAGATTTATTTAGTTTAAGAGTAAACTAATTGTAAAATGATATTAGAAGTGTCTAATATCGAGTTTAAGAAAATAACATATTCTTCTTTCCTCACCCACCCATCCTCTTCTCTTAAATCCCAGTTATCCACCCACCTGCTCACTGGTCACTGGTCACTAACCTGACTACTATCTAACTGGCTTGCTTTGATTTTTCGTTTATAAAGTTGAATTACTGCAATTAGGGGTTAGTCTTCTCGTCCCTGCAGAGGCAAGTCTTTAGTATGATTTTTTTTCATGAGATCAAATTTCCAAGTTATTTTAATAAGTCTTTGTTTGTAACTCATTGCTACAGAAAGAAGCAGAAGAGGAGGGAGAACATATAGATGAGGTAGAGTCTAAGGAAGAATCTGATGAAATACTAAAGTAAGCTTCATTGTGTTCTCACCTGTTCAGTAATATTGTATTCTGGTTCTTGATTATGCTTAGTTACTGGTTGCTGCTTGCACTTCCTTGTTTTTTATTAGTGCATTTTAGCAACTTATTTGAATATTACATGATTATAATTTGTTGTTCCTAATTTTTTTTTTTTGCGTTACTGATTAGTATATTATTTTTATTTAAACTGGTTTCCGTTGTATAACACTTTTAGTTTAAAGGAGGAGGAGGGTAAGAGGAACGGTGGGGGGGGGGGGGTAATGGATGAAGGTCAAGAAAGGAAATGAGGAGGAGGATGAGGATGTGTGGAAAGGGAAGTGGAAGGATGCAAAAGAGATGAGGAAGGAAAGAGAGGACAATAATTATTACGAGGATAAAGGGGAAGAAGAGTAATGAGAGGGAAAGTGGAGGTGGAAAGGGATAGGGGAAAGGGATGGGGAGGAAGGGGAAAAGGAAGAAGAGCACGACGAGGATGAAAAAGGGGAGAAGGAGCTAGGAGATGGTTGCGGAGGAGGTGACGTCAAAGAAGATATGGAGAGGGAGTGAGGAAGGCGAGGGGGGATGGGGGGAAAGAGTAGGAGGAAGGGGTGGTAAGGTGATGAGGAGAAAAGGGAGGAGGAATATGTGGATGAAGGGAAAGGGGACGCTGGCTGATAGGAAAGCGAAAATTGAATTAAGAGGACAACAATGACAAGAGGGAGGGGAAAGGGAAGATGATGGCGACGAAGGGAAGGGAGAAGGAGTTAAAGGAGGATGGCGAAGAGGCAAATGAAAAGGATAGGGGAAGGGAAGAGAAAGTAACCAATCCCTTTTATGAAAATTGGAACGAGGTGTCTTTAAAGGATAGGTTTGAGCGGGTGAGAGTTTAGTGGAAGAGGCATATGGGAAGAGGTATTCGGAGTTCATGCCAAGGTGTTAGGTTCTTTGGAAAAGGAGAATGACGCCTTTCACTGATGGCAAGTGGGGGGTTGTCATGGTTATTAGGAGGACCATGGAGTTGTTATGGGGATGAGCGACATGGACAGTGAGGCGGAGGGAGATACATTTAATGGACAGTAGGGTGTGGTGGGGGTCAAGTTCAGAAGAAAGAGTGAATAAGATAAATGTCAATGTGGTTTTGCACTCAATTTGAGTAGGTTGATTAGGTTGACTGGAGTGTCTTAAAAGGTTGATCGGGGTGTTGTGTGATCAGAGTTAATCTTATTTACCAAATTTTGATTTTGTTATTTGGGTATTCTCAACATTGTTACTAATTATTCGTATAGCATTTCATGTATGTGTGATTGTTCACACATAGCTAATTTTGCAATTTTGATAGGTTGGCGCTTGTAGTTTTAGTTTAATTTCAAGTCTTGACACTTGTCTTATAGCTCTGTAAAACCTGAAAAGAAGAGTTTTCTCTTTGTCTGTTTACCTCTCAAGTGATGTCAGTCAGCGATGCCACAACAAGCCTTACAAGACTTACTTATTAAGCTCTCAATGAATGGGGATAGATGAGGAATGGCCTTGGTCTCACATCGTCATATGTGAGACCATCTCGTACAAGACTCACTCATCTTACAGTCCCTCTAATCCAATACCTTCAACTCATTTAATATTTGGTAGTCAAACTTCTAAAAACTTTTAGCTGTTTATACGCTATAAATATAATCATGTATAAATAGAGAAAAATATTGTTACGTTGTCGCCTTGAACACCACCCAAAGCTGAAAGGGTAGATCATTTGATAAAGGGACTACTAAGGTTGCTACAAGAGTGTGATTTTTATTTGTATTTTTAGTGGAACAAGGAAATATATGGTCAGAAGTTAAGACTTCTTATGGACGAAAGTATTGTCTGATGTACAGTATCTACCCCCTCCAAATATTTGTTGGACTGATTGTTTCCTTTCTTATTCTTTGTTATTGTTATCATACTATCGTCTGAAGAAGTCATTATAATGTCAAGCATGAACTGTTTGTGCATTAATGATATATACCACTGCTTGTTTTTTTGGAAATTGCATTGATTCCAAATTTGGGTGGAGGTACGGGATAAATTTGAATATGATAGGGATAGGAGAATAAGATACAAAGGTTAGTTTAGTGTTTCTTGGTGCTCTTTGATCATTTGAAATGAAGTATTGCTACTTTGATTTGTTGTATAGATAATACTTGTTCTGGAAGTAAACAAATTTAAAGGATAATCTCAAGCTTCTTAGTCTTAAATAAGTTAAATTGTCTCCATACGTTATTGAAAGGGGAGAAAAAGAACGGTATAAAAACATGACAATATGATTTTAATCTTTTAATTAATATATATATTCAGATACATTCTGCAAAATAAAATAGCAAAGCTGGTAGGCTGATCTGTAAGTCCGACATGGATGCAAATTAAGAATTTAAAAGCAATTGGGCTGAGTTTTCTAGAGCTTGTTGAAATATTACTTATTTGTTATGATATATGACATGATATGCATTCTCTATTGCAGCATTTGCGCCTATGAACATAGGCACTGTCCCTGATGACAAAAGATCAACCTTCAGAGTCAAACCTTGTAGACTGAAAGGCGATTTTGATGGATTCATGTTTTCCTCTCAGTAATATTTCTAATATACAACTGGATTTTGAAGCCAAATTGTCTATGCTAGGACCTCTGTCTGGTTTCCCAGTCCTCATAAACAAAGAGATGGTACATGAGAACAATCTTATGGTTGATCATGCTTTAGTCGGGGTAGAGTAGGAGTGATGGGTGGAGAATGAGGAGAAGGAGGTGGAGGGAATGGGAATAGGAGGTGGAGAATTAGTTTCCATTGTTTGTGCTACTTGGGACATATAAACCAGAAGTGGTTCAATTTCTAATCAAGTGAATGTGTATATATTCATACTTGTTTATAAGCTAAAATTTCCATTTTCTCGCAATTTTAGGGAATCGAAGTTCTCGCAATTTCTCCCGCTTCCTTTAGTTTTATTGGTATATTTTTATCGAATCTATTACATGACCATGCATTCTGTAATTTAAGATGTAGAAAATGAAACACGTTGTTCGCGAGTAGAGCACGTGTGCCTCAACTCCTCACCTACTTACTAACTTGCTTGTCATTCTGAGAAGGCCATTTATTTGACACTCAAGCTACTATACGCATTGGATGGGTGTATGTTCTTTTTAATGGATGTTAAAATGACAATGAGCGTGTTACCGAGTAACATTGACTTTTGAATTCTCGTGTGCCAGAATACACAACTACTAGAGTAATATTGACTTTTGAATTCTCGCGTGCCAAAATACACAACTAATAGTGTATGTCTATGAATTGTGGATCTATTTTAGTATTTTGATCCGGTAATAATGAGTGTTTTTTGTTGAAACGTGCCAACTGTTCCACTAAATAAAATGAGAAGAGATATGATTCTTTGAATAAAATGAGGAAAAGAAAGAGAAAGTAAATGAGAAAGAGAATAAGGATCATAAGATGAATATTTGGTCTTTCTAAATGGTTGTAACTTACTCATACTATTTACATCTTATCATTCACGGGAATATCTTCTCAAACATACAAAGCGTTTCTATATTGGTCGTTATGGTCTATTTAACAATGTATTCACGTTATATTCCAAAACAGCTACGAACTATTAGCTATTATTTTAATAATTTGAAGGTAATTAACTCGTATCTATTTCGATGCCTATTTAGTTATGTAAAATACAAAATTTTATTAGTGGTCATGTGGTGGATAAGATTAAATCTATTGTAGAAAAGAAATTAGGATTTGATGATTATCACATTGATTTTATCAAGACCTTTACTTTTCATATGATTGTAAATAGTAGTGTTTTCATGTGTACACAATTCTCGACTTTAAATCAAGCTTGGATCTAATCTTTCTAAAATAATCTGAATCACTTAATTAGCTAATTAGTATTGTACATCCGAGAGAGGGAGAGGGAGGAAGACATAGAGATAGATAGAGAAGAAAGCTAGGGATTGGGAGGGAGAAGAAGAGTGACATATGTTGAATTTTTTTAGTTTGAGAGGGTGAGAGGGAGAGAGAGCACTGCGACGAAAGCGAAAAAAGGGAAAGCGGGAGAGGTTAAGGGATATTGTTTCGATTTTGATTCTTACCAACGCAGATGATATATGCGCCTACCCTAATGTCAAAGTAGCCTCTTTTGCGCTTTACCCATGCACTATCTCAGTCTAATTACATGGTAATACGGGATAAAGATTTGCTCACCATATGAAGTTGTCATTTGGCTATGCTGCACAGCTACTTTTATCGCATTCTTTAGTTTTCTGTTTACGCCCGCACTAAATGTTGTTTTAGTGACACTGGAATTTTGTCGCCTATTTACCAAATGTTCTCTATTTATATTGCACAAATCGTTGTCCCAAAAGTGCGTAATCGCTACTATGTTTGATCCACAATTCCAATTACATAACGAGCCACGACTTTTGCTAATCTAATATTCCCTCCTATTCTCAATAACCTTCCTCTTTCACTTTAACACAAAAATTAAGAAAACACACAATTCTACCATATAATTAAATTTGGACCACACAAATACACTACCCCACCATACAATTAAATTTGGACCACACAAATACTTACAAAAAAAAAATAGGGAAAGTATTGTGAATAGACGAAAATAGAAATATGGAATATTATTTAGAATAGGAGGGAGTAATTCCTAATTATGGAGCCATACTGTATAGCCAAATTGGGGCACCGCACCAGCGGTGCAACAACTAGTAATAATAACAGTCAAAACTGAAACGAAATATATACCCTGTTGCCAAGCAAAACAGTATGTATGATCACAATAATTTCATTACATAAAAAAAAGGCAATGCTAAACAATAGCATCCATTGATCCAAGAGACATCCCCTGACACACTTTTGACCGTAGCAACATAATTCCGCAATTCTAATACTTGTAGGAAGTGGTAGTAGTTACCAATCGATAAGTACGCAACAGTGAAAGATAATAATTACTCCGTATTATTTTTATGACAAGTAATTAACTACTCCATATAACAAGGATTTATATTAAGGTAGGTTTCTTAAGTTTAATGAAATAATTAGGGGCATTTAAGTCTTCCACCGTGGGTAGTCATGTCAGTGTAACAACGTCCACAAAGTTCCTTGTTACCAAAAGTACCGGGAGGAACACACTTGCATCTTGTACAACATGTTGAGCATGCCCTCATACATACTGCCATCCTTGAGTGCTTCGCACACCTTTTACCACACAATCCCACACATTCTGCAAACGTTTACGTATTACAACTACAATGGTTAGCTATTTGTTGTAGTGCACAATTTACGACATCATCAAGTATCATTCATTTGTGTATATATAAGACAAATACTCCCTCCATTCAACTCCACACTAAACATTTCTCTTTTCGACACTATTCACAAGTAAGAAAAATCTTTCAATTTCCGGTTAATACATAAGAGAAAATATATTCATGTGGGATCTTGTTTGATTCGTCTTTAGGAGTATATTAAAAATATCTAACTCGTATAATTTTTGCAAATATGTTGCGAACTATATTTACGACGCAAATCGCGCGTTGCCAAACGTGAAAAAAGAAATGTGTAGTGTGGAGTTGAATAGAGGGAGTATATTTTTTCTTATGCATTCTTATACTTCCTCCCTTCAACTCCACCCTACCAAAAAACTTTTTCACATTTATCGAGACGTGTTTTACACGGTAAATATCGTTAGCTACGTGTTTGCAAAAATTATAAAAGTTAGATATTAATAATGTACTCGTAAAGACGAATCAAACAAGATCACACATGAATATATTTTTTACTTATACATTGAGAGAAAATTGCAATTATATGATCACTTGTGAATAGTGTACAAAAATGAAAGTGGTATAGTGGAGTTGAAGGAAGCAAGTACATAGAGTGTAATGTATTTAATGTCTTAACTTCACATTTATAGGGCTGTTTTATGGGAGACTTGCTGATTTCCCCTTTCCAAATAAAGGGAATGTGAATTATGTTATAGTGAGCAACAGCCGGTCTGTAAACTAGACGACTTGCGACAACTTCCAGGCACTCATGACCGATTACCTCACAAATAATTCCGGGATTTTTTCAGGGTTACAAGGACGAAAAACAATGTGTTTCTTTTTAAGATACTCCAGCCAAAATTAAACTACTGGACTACTGGCTTTTCAACAGTAGATTAGGTTTGGATCTTTAAAATTGGGTTTGGATCCAACATTTCCTTTGGGTTAATTTGGATTGATCGGGAAACAAACTTATACCGACAGTGGACAGATGCAAGGATTTTAGAAATCATGTTTGGTCATGTCCCACAAGCTAATGTAGTCATGAATTGTGTCAGACAGGGGTACTCAGTATTTTATAGGATGCCTCCATAATACTCCCTCCCATCCAAACCAAAGGTTACATGGGAGGGAGCACAAGTTTTAAGAAAAAAGTGATAAAAGAAGGGTAGTATTGGAATGAAAGTAGGACCACTTGAATATTTAATGGTAGTTGGGTGTGTAGGATAATGGCATATTGTGTAAATATATAGGGTAGATGAGGAGTATTTGGTCTTATTTGTTACCCAAAAAGGAATGGGTAGTTTGGTTTGGATGGTCCAAATAAGGTAAGTGTAACCTTTGGTTTGGATGAGAGGTAGTAGTAAGTTAACCATGTGCATGAAAATAAAACATGAGGTCTTAAATAAATGCAAAGCATAAATGCAAAACATATACTGTATGTGATTAGAGAAATTACCTTGTTTCTTAACAGGTGGCAGACTGCCATAGAAAGGCGCAGGGGCGGGCGGAGAAGGTGTCTTAGGAGGGTAAGGACCCACTGGAGGTTTGACAACAACAGGTGGACTTGGACTCTTTGGTGGGTATGGAATCACTGGTGAGATGACGGGTGCTTTAGGTGGCGAGACAATAGGTGGAGCCGGTGTCTTTGGTGGAGGAAGATACGGTACGATTGGCGGTGTTGGTGGTTTGATTGGTGGAATGTACGGTTTTGTTGGAGTTGTGGTGGGGGTATTGGGGATGGTTGGTGTTGGTGTTGGTGTTGGTGTTGGTGTTGGTGTTGGTATCACATAGGCAGCCTGTAATGAACATACACAATGTTAATGATTTCATTTCAAACAACAGTACAAAACTAAAGGATTTTTACTAATGCAGTAATTAAGCGTAACTGGCTCGTTATATGTACGACATAGATCCCAATATAACGATGGAGATTAATAATGTACAAGGGACCAATATAACGATGGAGATTAAAAATGTACAAGGGATCTATATCGTACATATATTAAGGACATGAATGACCATTACCATACATAAACCGGCTATGTGTCGTTGTTACTGCATTACTAATAAAGCGTAACTGGGTCGTTACAAAACTAGATAACGTTATTGTATTACTCATAATCCTTCATCACCGTTTATTATCTATTTACAAATCTTTTGTCTTGCGTTTAACATTCGTAACAATTACACATTTACACATAATCCAAATAAACCCCAATACCTTGTCGTCTGTAACATGTAAGTGCTCGAATTTAATCCAGCGCTAAAATATAAGTGAGGCATTAATTACCCGCTCTCAGCTTTAAATGTGATTTATTAATCGCTTGACTAAATCAGGTAACTTCACTTGGCTTGGCTGTTAAGGCCATGAGAATGTCTGTTCGACTCCTCTACGGTACACAACTGAGAATTTTTATTCCGAATATATTATGGGTTGCTCTAAATTATAGCAAGTCTTGTTTCCGAAGCAATTATCAAAAAACCTGATTCTACGTATACCCAATTTGGATAACAAGTTTAACCTAGACACTATTTTGTTAATTTCTTTTGTCTTAAAACCCTATTTTAGAAAAGAAAAAAATTATAAGGGCTCTGTTTTAAATGGCACGAACAAAGTGTGTGTTGAATGGTGAGTCACTCCCTTGAGTCACTAATTATAGTTCGAGTATCAGTAAGTGTTACTTAGTTCGAGTATCAGTAAGTGTTACTTAAGACGGGTGAAAACTATCACTAATAACGACAACTTTTGGTATTTCCTAGGTAACAAGCACTGGTCGAGCTAGGGGGGCTAACAAGGCTCCCCGAAAATTCCGAGATTTTTAGTTAGTTTTTTAAAAAAACTTTCGATGGTACCTTATAAAATTAGTCGTTCGCACCTTAAATTTAAATTATGGCTCGTCACTGGCAATAAGTGGGGTAATGTGGTATATATTTGACCTGTCTAGTTTCTGTCTTAAATAAGAATTTATGGTTCGAGTATAATATTCTCCCATTCAACAGATTCCTTACAATTTCTTTTCATGAGGAGTAGTTTTCTTAAATGAAACGTAAAAATATGTTTTTGGTATCCAAAGAAGCCACAGTATTGGTTTTAGTTCAAGTGTATGCAACATATTAGTTGGATATAAAATGCATAGAAAGAAAGAAAGAGAGAAGAAGCTTACAGCAGTTGCAACCAAAAGAAGAGAGCATAAGAAGAAAAGGCCATTGTTTGAGATCATTTTTGTATAGTCTAAACAGCAGGAAACAAAAGAGTTAAGCAGTGAAGTGTTATTGTAATTCAAGAGTGAACTAATTGAAAGGAGTGTAGAAGGTATAAATAAGTAGATAAAGTAGGAGTAGTTAATTGGTGACAGTAAATTGCAAGCTGTGCCTTACATATATGTCTCTACACACCGTACCTGCGTTGCAGTGAAATTAATTTTGGATAGCTCACTAGTTTTTATGAAAAAAAAAAGGGTAATGATAAATACAACTCACTGGGTTGTATATAAGCATTAAATGAATTACTTAAAGTGGAAATAAATTAGGTATGTTTGACAAAATTACGCGTATATCGGTGCCATTAATATTAAATATAAGCTTTTATTTCCTCTTTTAGGCTCTTAAATACAACCCAGTGGGTTGTATTTATCATTACCCAAAAAAAAATCACAAATTCTTATTTCAGACCGAGGTATCCGTCTTACGCTTAAGACGGATATCATATTCTCTCACAAAATACCCATTAAGGGTGAGTGGAGAGCACATGGGGGGAGCCCACCTTGTCCCCTCTACCCATTTTCTCTCACAAAATACCCGTTGTAAGATCCGACTCGTCTTAAGCAAGACCTACTGAAAAAAAATATACTCCTTCCAATTAAACATGTTGTTCCTTTTCTTTTGGACACAACGATTAAAGAAATGAATTTGGACCACACAAAACACACTATCCCTATTCAACCTTAAGGTGATGGTTGAGGGCCATATATTATAGTTATATTCTATTATGCCCCCTGACTCGAATTCACATTGGGCTTGAAGAGTGGATGGTTAGTGCACAGGCCCCCCATACCATGTGCCGGGTTTTTTTCCACTTGGTGAGGTGAGATATTGGGGGCTGCCAGGGTTTGAACACGTGACCTCCGGTCACTCTGGCTCTGATACCATCATAGATGAACCATCTCAACCAAAACCTTAAAGTGATGGTTGAGGGCCATATATTATAGTTATATTCTATTAACAACCACTCACAAATAAGAAAAGAGGAAAGATCACCATACTTAGCTCAAAATAGAAAGAGAGAACAACATGGTTAATTGGAGGGAATATTATATATATAATCAATGCATATATTTGTACAAGATGTTTTTTTATGAAAAAGAAAAAAAAAAAACAATGCAGACATTTGTACAAGATGTAGTGATGAACCGTAAACGGATGAATAACCCAAATTCTCTAGTGTCATCTTAAAAAAGAGTTACCCAATAAAATGAGTCATGGTATCACTTCGTGGTAACTGCTCTTCTTTCGTGGAGACCTGCACCCTCCAGCTGAGTCCCACTTCACTTTGTACATCTACGACTAGGGGTGAACAAAATCGGGTAGCCGATACGGAATAACTGTACGGTTACCCGGTCTTTTTAAGGCTAAAAATTAATACCCGGATACAACCCGGTTTCCGTATATCCGATTAAACTGGGTACCCGAAAATCGTATACCCGGATCCGATTTAATTAATAATGGTCAAAAATCAAAATTTGATATCACAAAATTAGTAACGGCTCAGTACTAGGATGCCTATATAATCTATTTGGCCTATTATTACGAAACATAATTACTTGCAAAATTAGTTTTAAGACGTCAAAATGCAAACTTTCATCGCTTCACATAAAACTTTGACACCCACAAAGTAGATACATACATTGCAAGTTTCACATCCAAAGATTGACTCACAAAGTTTCACACAAATAATGCATATCAAACCCAAAGTTTCACATACAACTTTTTTTTGTTATTTTTAATTAAACCGTGTCAAAAACCGTATACCCTATTTTGATTTTCCCCGATACAGTTTTTAAAAAACCGTATCGTATACCCGGAAATTCGTATCGTGTACCCCGATATTGGTGTAATTAAAACCGTATATCATATTGTATCGGTATATTAAAACCGTATCGTATATTTTTGCTCAGCCCTAGGTACGACTGTTTACATAAAAATAATTGCTAAAGACCGACCCTCTTTTACTTATCTCTCCCCTAAAATTCGTTTCTTTTTCCAAGTTTGCCCTTCTTTCTATATCGTCTTTCTAAATTTATTTTTTATCGGTAAATCGAAAATGAGTGACGGTGATCTATGTTACGATTTTTTTTTAATTCGTACAATAGTAAACGACACCAATTTCAAACAATTGGAATGTCGAACAACATTAACGTTTTAACGAACAATATTATCGTTTTAACTTTAGCTTTTATATATTATTTAACGCCTCGCTTTAACGATAAATTTATAAAACTTGCAACTTCTAGGCAGGCTCTTGTAGTATACTGAACTCGTTCCTAAACTCTGCTTTTGACTGATAATTAATTTCAACAATTAGCAAACATTTAAATTTTTACAAAAAAATGCGATTAAAAACTGGAAAACTTCAAATGTCCATAACGTTAGCCTCGGGTGTCCGTTTTTCGATGATTTTTTTTCAAATCGCTTATCTCGACGAGCCGAACGCAATGGAAAAAAATTGTTTTCCTTAGCCCATTCGTGTAAAACAGACGAATTCATGTGGTTTATACGAATGGGCCTAGGCCAGTTCGTGCAAATCACACGAGTCGGCCTTGGCCCAATCCTGTGATTTACACGAGCTGGCCTAGGCCCATTCGTATAAACCACATGAAGCGGCCCAGGCCAATTCGCGTGCTTTACACGAATGGGCCACTGAAAACGTTTTTTTACCATTGCGTTGGTCTCGTCGAGATAAGAGATTTGAAAAAACAAATCATCGAAAACGGACACCCGAGCGCAAAGTTATGGCTGTTTGAAGTTTTTCCGTATTTAATCGGTATTTTTTTGAAAAAAAAATCAAATGATTGTTATTAGTTAGCGTTTTTTATATTAATTATCGTATAAAATATACAAAAATTAACGTTAAAACGATAATGTTGTTCGTTAACACGTTAATGTTGTTTAATATTTCAATTGTTTTGAAATTAACGTTAATCGGTTTTATTTTTGAAGCGGTTTTAAAATTTGAATTTGAAAATAACAAAGGGGAAAGAACAAAGGTTGGTGGGTCAAATAACAAAGGGCAAGAAAGTAATTGTAGGGGGCGGGATAAGTAAAAAGGGGGGCGAGATATAACGAACCCCTTACATAAAACTCCGCAAGTTATTTAGTTGTTATTGCGTAGACCGTGGTAAGGTGTGATTACTTAAAAAGTAATCATTTTTATGGTGATCATTTATGTTAAATTAAAAGTGATCATTTTATAATAAGAAAAGATGGTTACTATTTAACATAAAATGGTACTCCATAATTTTTTAGGTTGTCGCATTTTACGACGCTCTTACACAATAATTTGTGTAAGTTACTCCATAACTTTGTTTCAAGATAGTTAATGTTCTTAGACGGTTGATTGATCACTCTTTTTGTACATAAGTAGGTCTTTGCTCTCTCTTAAGACAGATGAGTGGGTCTCCCGTATAACTAAAGTTGTCACTTTTTAACAAAAAACTATTGGTAACATTTTATCGAAAGATTTACATTTTATCATAAAATGTTGACATTTGATCTGTCTTAATTTCAAGCGAAAATAATGCGTACAAAACAAGATTTTGCCAAGTCAGAACGCTCCGGAATATTCTGATTATTTTATTATATATTTTTAATATATATCTTTTTTTAAAATTATCTCGTATTATCTTTTAAAAGGGAATTATAGATCAACCCCAATTCCGTAATAGAAACGTGGAAATCTTCCTTCTTTAGAAGAAAACCTTTGGGGAAATGACGCAGCAGGTGCTGCGCCTATTCGAAGGATCGCAGTCCAACTGCGCCTCTTCCCCAGCCCGTTCCTTTCCAAAGTTTGAGTTGTTCCACGACTCTTTCACATTTTCTACTATAAAAGGAAAGCTTCGTTCTCACTTTTAAGGCACGCGAGTGTTCCATCCCTTCTTTTCTCTCTTTGCATTCTAGACCTTGCTCTAAGCTATCGACATCTACGTGCTTGATCAATCGACCGTGTATGCTCAGATCCTTTTGAGTACCCGTCATGTTTTGCATTTGACCGACCGATTTGACCAACTACACCTTAATCAACTTAATCAATCTTAGTCCTTTAACAAGGGCACTTTCTGCATACATTCGAGTCGAGTTGTCGCTAAAACGTAACTTTAGTCTATCTCGTTTCGTCAACATGTAAGTCTGAGGGTGTTTAATCCCGTCTTTTAGTTTGTTACTTTGTACTTTTATTATTCGTTTAATGTAAGATCTATGTCAGAAATAAATCCAAAATCGATTTAAAGTCAAAACCTTTTCATAAAAACTTTTCAGTAGTGATACGTCGAGAAGAAACGCAGAAGCATCGGCGCCTTCTGGAAGGAACGCAGCATATGTTGCACCTTTTCTAGAGGCTGCCTGCTCCTGCTCTTCTTATTCTTCCTCTAGTTTCTACATCTTTCGTTTTCTTTTTCTTATTTTAATCTTTTAAATCGTATTAATCTTCCATTAAATCGTTATTCTCGTCTTAGATCCCTAATAATCGATATCAGTGGGTTTTAGTCCTTTAATCAAGTTTGAGTCTTTTAAAGGTTCGATTTGTTCATATCAAATCTCTAGATTCATTATTGATAAATCATTAGTGTAATTTAATTCATTAAACCACTTTAATTCGAGTTTTAGATCAATAATAAATTGTAAATATACCAACGAACGTTAACTGATTGTGATTCTGGCTTCACAGCCAAAATCCAACTCAAGAATAGATGCAACAGGTGTTGCGCCTCTTCTAGAGGGCGCACCTGCTGCTGCACCTGTTCTGGGTTGTTTTCTGTCTCTGAACTTCTTTTATCGCTTCGACGTAGCTTAATTACGTATTCAATCAACTAATACCTCTAATATCACTGCTAATCTGTTAATCTTTTAATCTTTTCTCTTTTTTTTCAAACATCCGTTTTGGGTAT
Source organism: Heliosperma pusillum (assembly GCA_022085475.1). Taxonomy (NCBI): domain Eukaryota; kingdom Viridiplantae; phylum Streptophyta; class Magnoliopsida; order Caryophyllales; family Caryophyllaceae; genus Heliosperma; species Heliosperma pusillum. Next base: position 20,036 of record JAIUZE010067072.1, read on the forward strand.
ATTCCTGACATAGATCCCGTATTCATTGTAATCAATTGTAATATTTATTTTATAGTCTTATTTATTCATTATAATTGTATGATTCATTGTATGATTTTCTTCCTTTCTTTCATATGTAATTCGATTCTAAATATTAATTCGACATAATTGAGTGCTAAAACTACATGTTCACCGACATAGTTTAATTCACATGCTAGGATTTAAACGTGGATGTTGCATTGAATGCATACAAAAGATGACATGTCGAGTACAAACGATTTCTCTAATCATTAGTAGAGACCGCTATCGAGGCGGGCGAGATTAGGTGTTCGATTAATGAACTTCCTAATACGTACTCTCACCCCTTACTCCAGATCTCTGTGAACATCCGTGTTCATTGGCGTCCACGAGAGTCATTCTAGACATAGAATGCTAAGGGTAACGAGTTCTTAGTGTTCATGTCATTACTTTGTGTCTTGACATGGCATAAAGTATTCGAACGATTTCAATTTCCCAAAAACATTGGTGGCGACTCCACAAACTTGTATCACTATGCTTGTCCTTCGTTTCCATCCCGTGGTCCCTCATCAAGCCGTGTACCACAGTTAGGCGACTCCGCTGGGGTAATACACTTACGTTTTATCTAGGGTGAAACTCGAACAAGGTTCCGAAATAGTTCATACGAGACAGTTATCGGTTTTCATTACTCGACCTTCTTAGGTCGTTTTATTCGGCCTTCCTAGGCCCAACCCAACCCATTCCGACCAATCGTCCTGTCCGGACGGTCCTAATTCTTATCTGGGTCTAAGGATAGAAAGCGATTGACGTCAACCATACCGCGGTACATACTCATGTTAGTATCAAGAGCTTTCACTACTCGAGGAAATGGACTAGGAACCGACCTTACTCATGTTTGACGCGGACTTCTCCACAGACCTTGGGTTTGATTGCTTGGTATGGCAACCTACCTTTTAAGCCAAAACATTTTAAATTCACTCAGCATGCCGTTATACTGCCTGTTTAAATGTGTATAACCCTTACATGATCACCATTTGGTAAAAAAAACTATGACGAACTTTTCAAAACAAAATCCTTTTCAAAACTGTAAAACATTTTCAAGGTGGCCTAAAGTAGTGCAAAATGAGTCGAAACTCTGTCCAATTGTCTAGTCAAAAATCATTTCTCCACTTCGAGTCAACACTCCTACAACCGCACTACGGTTGTCTAGGACAAACATTTCCAAACAAGTTATTTTCAAAACTCACTTAAACACAGTGGCACACTCCCACTTCACAAGTTGAGTCTTTTTTAGTAAGTGTGCTAGAATGGTCGACCGTGTTTTCATTCGTCTTCGGTCTCTTACCTAAGTTTCAAGATGCCTGGAACTAGTCAAGCAAGTGTTCATCAACCCGAGCAAATTGGTAATGATCAAGTCCTAACTACGCTCATCCGTTTCCAAACAAGTCAAGACCAAGCTTATGCCCGCCTCAATGCCATTGAGGGCAGTATAGTTGCAGTAGAAACTAGGCTTCCTCCTGCAGACATTCCTGACCCTAGTGTACACGATAACATTCCATCCATTGTGGGACAACCAGAAGTCAATACCCCACCAGTTCTTACTGCCGTTACTGGAGCGGAAAAGTGACTCCAATACTTGGAGGAGCAACTAATGTACCTCAAGGGAGATGACATCTATAAGAAGAATAATCGCAAATATGAAGCGGTAAATGCCTAACTGCCAACCAATTTCAACATGACTGAAATCCCGAAATTCAAGGGGCATGAAAACCCTTTGAATCATATTCGTGCTTTCAAAGACTACATGTGTATCAAAGGCATCAAAACCCGAGATGTTCCTAAGGATCTTTCCTTCATCTCTTGACACCAATCCTAAGCAGTGTTTCTATTCCCTAGAACACAAGAAAATCGCATCATGGGATGATGCCGTAATCGAGTTCGCCAAACAATACGCAGACAATGCTGAAATCCAAGTCAATATGCGTACTCTAGAGGTTCTTACCCAAAATAAGAAAGAATGTTTCAGCGACTTCCTAAATAGGTGGAGGAAGACTAGCACACAGCTTGTTGAACGTCCAGACGAAGCCACTCTTGTGGAAAAGTTCGTGGACAATTTGAGACCTATTTATGCAAATCATCTTAGGTATCAAAACATAAAGTCTCGAAGACGACATCCGAAAAGGACTCTTATCCAAAATGATAAGTCGCGGATACCAAGGCACAACGAGTCGTTCTGATGGCCTTACTAACAAAATCGATGAAGTCAATCTTGTTGAACCATCCAAAAAGAACAACACACAAAGGAAGTTCACAAGCATCGGTGATACATATTCGAATGCCTTGAAAAGGTTGTGTTGGACCTATGATATAGTTTTGATAATGACAAGTATATATTTTGACAATTTGGTTAATTGACAAGTAATGATTTAATTGTTATATCATATGCATGTAATTGTGTGCTTAAGTCTTATTATAGCTAACAACAATTACAAGTAAAGAGATCAAAGTTTAACCTTGAGAAGATTCAACTTTGAAGATTTCATTAAGACAAAGTTATAGGAGCTTGAGGTATAATTTTGAAGATTCATATACAAAGTTATAGCTATTCTGGTTATAACATTGAATAAACAATTCAAGCAAGATCTACATCAAATAACACAAGACTCAAGATGGAGGGTCTTTGTGATCAAGATGTAGTGATGATCCGTATACTAAAGATCTTTGTGAATAATAGATAGTATAGGTCGCCATCTGGTAGCTATTCCATTAGAGTGATTTTTGAGAAGTAAAGTTATAGTCATTTCACTTATAACTTAACATACTAAGTTCAAAGTTATAGCTATTTCCCCTATAACTTTGAATGACGAAATTGATGCATGATTTTGGAAATAAATCTTTTAAATGTTTTTAAAAAAGAGAAAGAGCAGTTTATATTTATCAAAACTTTTAAATAGATAATGTATTTATGATATTCTATTGGTTACTAATACAACTTATGAGTTGCCATGTTACCTAGTATGCCAAAATAGTGGTTGTGCCACCTAGGGTTTCGAAATACCCAGGGCTTGTGCCTCCTAGGGTTGCGTGCATATGACAACAAGCTAGGGTTGCGTGAAGAAGATGAAAATGGCCTCTTTGGCACGATTTACTCTTTGGATCAAACTAGGGTTTTACAACATACTTTCACAACAATATTTTGAGATAAAAGATAAATATCTTTCTTAAAGAAAAAGTTAGGGTTTAGAGTTTACCTCTCCTATGCTTGTACTATAAATACTCCATTGATCTCACATTCAACAAGACGTTTACACATTTGAGAGAATTTTACAAATTGATTTTAAACAAACTTTGAGCAAAATATTTATTATTTTTATTGGTTGTTTAAAAAAAAGTCAAGCATCAATATTTGTCAATCACTTGAGTGAAATACGTTATTGGATAATAGTACATCACATAATCTTACTTTTTCTTTAACGAGAATCTTTGTGAGTGATATTGTACTTTCTTATTAACGTAAGATAATATAGAGTATTTAGCAATACTCAATCTGAGTTATAATCATAGTCTATTATACGAGTGGGTTGATAATTTTTGTAATCCATAGAGAGGTTCTAAGAATTATTAATCGAGAATAGTGGACGTAGGTTTCAATTTGTGAAACTGAACCACTTCAAAAATCTCTTGTGTCCCTCTTTATTTCGTAATTTCGTTACTCGCATATTACATTGATTAATTAATTAGTCGATTTTAATCAATAAAATCAAGTAATTAATTATACATCATATAAATAAAAAACGCGGGGCTAGTTTTTAATACTCAATTCCCCCCCTCTTTCGTATTCGATTAATAGACTCTACAGGTTGACCCAACAAGTCAAACTCCAACCCATATGACCTACACCTGATCCAAAAAAGAAAAATAGGTTCTGGGATGAGAATGCCTACTGCGAATATCATAGGGTTAAAGGACATGATACAGATAAATGCTTCAAATTAAAGCACGCCCTTCAAGATATGATTGAAGATGGTCGTCTACCCATACCTCCTGGGGGTAAGCCTAACAGTCTCAGAATCCTCTTAGAGTTCTGATGATTACAGATGAAGAATCCACCTTGAATTGTTCACATCTCATTTCCCCAATCGAAGATGAGATTCACATGTTAGAAAGTGAGGGAAGATACTCCACCATTTCTCCTAGCATCAATGACTTCATTGCATGGGCTAAGAGTTTGAGTAGGCAAGATTTGGAACTTGAAACCACCGTAGCATCCCTACGCATTCCAGACGCCACGCCCCAAGAAAGCGTACCCCAAATTCTAATTCAATCTCAAGAGTCTATTGATCGAATACGACAGAGGGGGGGGGGGGGGGGTTGAATTGAGTATTAAAAACTAACCCCACTTTTTGATTTATATGATGTATAATTAATCACTTGATTTTATTGAGTAAAATCAACCAATTAATTAATCAAAGAATTATGCGAGTAACGAAATAACGAAATAAAGAGGGACACAAAAGATCTTTGAAGTGGTTTAGTTTCACAAATCGAAACCTACGTCCACTATTCTTGTAACACCCGCAAATGTACCCTATTTTTATAGTAAAAATATTATACGGATACTTTTCAGCGAAATTTAGTTTTAGTTTAGAATTAAATTTTCCGTGTCTAATTTAGAATTTCCAAGTTCGTATTTGGACTTTACGCGAGATTCCGAGTAAGTTACGTCTTAAGACGCTTATGGGCTTTTTCCCATATTTTTCCACTTACTCCTTCATATACTCCCTCACAACCCTAACTCCCTCATTTAATCTTCTTCTTCTTCCTCACCAAGTAAACACCAAAACCTAGCCTCCATATTTTCTCAAGTCTTAATATCGATCCTACGCCTTCATTTCTTGCTCAAATTCACTAAGGTTCGTCTTATTCCTTCCCTCTCATCTTCCTCTATCCGTATTGGTAATAAAATTACCGTCTTTCTCGCTTTTCAATTTATCCGTCTTTCTCAAAGGTGAATTATATTCATCTTTGGTCGTCTTTGTTTAGGTGGAGACCTTCAAGATCCCGATAAGGATTACTATCTAGTGGAGGAAGGTTTATAAATCGTTTAAAGACGCATAAAGGTAACGGTGAAGGGTTACTCGATATCATTTACGTGTTTTAATGTGTTTTCCATGTTAGAAATCGTATTTAGAATAAGGTTAGTAATCATAGGAATTGTGTGTTAAAGATGGTTGTTGTTAGTTGTTAATTGATATGAGAATTGTTGGTTTGTGATGATAAATGATGATTGTTGTATGTTGAACCTTAGTGAAAATTGGGATTTTCGTGTTTAAAGGATTGCGTGCCTGAGACAGGATGCTGGCAGCGTCGTGAGGACACTGGCAGCGTTTCTTGCTGCCAGATTTTCCCAAAGTTGAACCTTTGAATTCCATTCCCGCCTTGACTTTCCTTGACCCTTTGGACTTAGTTTTCTTGCATTGATGATTTGTTTGTAGCCCACTCCAAATTGTCGGGTTTGGGTCTTGGGTCTCGGGTTTGACTTTGACTTTTGTTGACGTCCGTGTTTGACCCTATAAGTTGACTTTAAATATTAATGTTTCGAATATATGTTAATCCCTTCGCTTGTATCGCATGTTTTGTGACGGTTATTGATATGTCCCACTTTGAGTCGGTTTTACAAATGTTACGGTTTGAGCACTAATTTTCTATGTGCTTTGTACTCTCATTCCCTTGGCTACCTCCACGTTCGTAAGGCTGGAATGTCGGAACGGGGAGTGTATCCTTACTGCTTAATTGTATGTGTTAGTGGGCATATGACGACGTTGTTGGGAGGCGAACGCTTTGCGTTGATCGACCCGGCCGTCAAATGTTGTATACTTGCAAGGTGGTGTCATATGCATGTAGCGTACCGCTTGTTGTGAGGCTTGTGCTCTTTTCCGCCTCTTTCGTGAATGTCGACCGAATTTGGGGTACTCGGCGTCTATGATTGACCGAGTCTTGGATGCGAAATGTCATCGCATGTCTAATCGAAAAATGGTTTATTTCGAGAGTCTGGCCAGATTTAGACTAGGACCGTATTATGATCGTCGTGCTACCGGGAGGAAATTAGTCTACATATACGAAATGAATTGAATTGTGTATGCGTTCAGGGAATGTTTTATCCCGTGGATGCCTTTTAATCATACTTGCGTGTACACGGTCCTAGTGCGTGGCATTTACCGTGAGAGAGGTCGTCAATGTATTTGTATGTTTGGATGGATGATTATATGATTGATTATTCGTGATCGTTGGATGACTTGGCATGTTTTGTTTGTCGAGTCTCAATCTTATCAAACTTATGCCGCTAACGGTGAGATACAAGCCCTCGTGAGTGTATGGTTGCCTAAGAGTGTCTTCCCCGAGTCTATTTATAATCCGATGCGTACAGTTCATATGTCGAGTTCTATCTTATCAAGTGTATGCCACTAACGGTGAGATGCAAGCCCTAGTGAGTGTATAGTTGCCTAAGGGTGTCTTTCCCGAGTCTTTCTATAATATGATGGTTACGTCTTTGTACTTCATATGCTCTTATCTTTATATATTGAATTGCCTATTTATCCTTCTCGTACTTCACATGTATATTTATATATGTATGCTTACTTTTGTATTTCCGTTTATGTACGTTTAATGTGATATGGCTGGGAGAACCCGGAGTTACTCCCCACTGATTGTGGCGTTCATGTTTTTCATGGATGAACAGGTTGCTTGATAGGATGGCTTTTTGCTTGTGGTATTTTGGGTTCGGGTGTGAGCTAGCGGGCGTTGGCCTGGATGAATCACCTCTAGACGTTATTTAGCTAGTTTGCTAATAACTTTGATATTTGATAACATTTTGAGAGACTTCGTCTCTTTGTAGTATATTCTACTTTGGTTCGTATATATTTGACATTCCTCGTATTTCTATCTTGCATGTAAAAAGTTTTAAAAACACCGTATTTTCCGCTATATAATTCACATGCTTGTTATGTTTTATTTCCGCATTCGCTAGGGTTGTCACAGTTGGTATCAGAGCTTTAACGCTCTCGATGCACATACGTGAACCCTAAACTTAAACTACTTGACCTTGAAATAATAAATGAGAGATGGGTAGAAATTAAGGACTTTACTTGGTAGTCTTTGGTGTACTTGGTGTATGTTAGGTTCTAACTTGTTTGTTGATTGTGTTGAGTGATGTTATATTTATTTATATACCGTCTTAAGGTGGATCATGTGTTACCTAGAAGAAGTATCCGCTACCGTAGATTGAAGATTGACAAGCCTAATTGAAGTGTATTTCTTCCTCATCAATGAATTCTCTCGTCCTTAATGTATCATGCTCTCTTCCTTCTATCTAAGTGCTTCTTTATCATCTAACTTCTTTTCCCCTTGGAAATTACTCTTGTTACTTCCCTCCTCCTTATCAATTGTTATCCTTACCTTACTCATGTAACATTTTTGTGGATGCCATACCCTTTTGTTTGTGGCATGTTGTACTTGGTCGGAAGAATTTTAGACTTGGTGGAATGTTAGTGTTGATTAGAATGAATTTGGGATTCGAGAAAAATTGTGTAGACTTAAGTTCTCCCCTAGTGGTGAGAGTTAGTATCCTTGAGGAAAGTGTGGTAAGGTATGTTTAATGATTTTAATGTATAAATGCTTGCCATGACTTGTGTGTAAATAGTTCATGATATTCGATGGTGTAAGGTCGAATGAGTTGGCTATGACTTCTTAACTCATTAGTAATTTAGTCTTTTACACTTAGAAGTTTAGTATTGTTTTGAAGACCATGCTTATGATATGTCTAATTGGTGTAAATAGGAAGTTTTGAATGATATCTTGAGGTGCGAAATACTTTTGAGGTTAAGTGACGTCTTGTGGTTTCCTATTGTGTGTTTGTGAGTATAGGCTTGGTGGAAAAGCATTTGGCTATAGTTCTTGGATTTAAAGGTATGATTTTATCTTATGGTATTGGAGACTCGTTTGAGATAGTAAGGTTTCGGTAAGTTGAATCATATTACTTGAGGATTATGATGTGAGCTATGATGGAAATACCTTGGGACGTTAATGATGATGTTTGACTTGAGGTTGTACCTTGTTAATAATGAACTCGTGGGCTATACGAGTTGAAAATGACCGAGTATAAGGGAGTATTTGTTAGTCCTTCAGTTACAGAAACCTTTGAGGTTGTGTTGAATATTTGAGCTAAAGGAATGTTACTATGCTTGAGTTGCAATTCCGCATTTGGGAATCCGTGTGATATGAAAGGATGGATGAATTGGGTTGTAGTCGATTTGTCGAATTTAGGTGTACCCTACTTGATGATAGTACGTGGTACGATGGTCCCTTGTAAGAGACCTTTGTAGAGGAATAATTAAGATGTTTTAGTATCGCCCTGAGTTTGAAAGGGGAATTTTGTGGATTAATCCTTAAACCTTTTACTCGTGCCATTATCCCTTTCTATTTCCTTTCATGCAAGTTTCTACTAAGCCCGATTTCTAGGAAATTGTTTTCTCTTATCTTTTCCTTTGCTTGGCTATCTTCTTGGCTATATCTATCCAATATCTAGCATTTGGCTCCCTGCCTCTAGCGTTCCTCTAATTTTCGTCCGATCTTATCGCGTTCGTGTTTCCCTCGAAATCTCCTATCGTTTCCAATTTCATGGTGTCATTGTCTTTCCTCTGGTGAGATGATTGAGTTGTTAGGTAGCTTCGTGTTGATTTTGACCATAAATATCGTTTCCAATTTTATGGTGTCATTGTCTTTCCTCTGGTGAGATGATTGGGATTTAAACCTTAGGATGAATCTGTTGGTGGTATTGTACTCTCTTGATGGCTTCATTTATTGAGCTTGCTATTGTAGTTCTATTTTGGGAATCGAGTTAAGCGTGATGATAGTTCGTTGTTGTTGGGTATCATAACGGTTGCTTGAGATATCATTTGGGAATTATATGTCTCTAATTGGTGGATTCTAAAAGAGACTTTGCTTTAGGGTAATTAAGCCGGTAACAAAAGTTTGAGGAGTATTGTCATAAATGAAAATTTATTCATTTTGAGTTTTAGATGAACTAGATGATTTGAATGGTTGTCTGATTGCCAAGTAATTGGCCATTTGTGGTTGGGAATTAGTAATTCTCTTTTATTCTTAAGGAATCATAGTTCGAGATTGAGGAATGTTCGTTGCAAGCTTTGGATAGTGAGTGCTCAGTTGTTATGGATGATAGAGTTAGAAATAGTGAACCCATTTATCTTGAGGATTAGTAACCACCATAGTTTGCTAATGTGACTATTTATATTTGAAGCTTCGAGCGTAGTAATGATCAAATTAAGGATGTTATGGCGTATTAAAGAATCATTATAGCCGATAATGGGTTGTGGATTTTCCCTTGTCGTGAGACTTTGGATGAGGCTAGTTGAATCTTAGATAATTATGTTTGTTGCTTTGATTGTGTTTTGACTTTCGAGTATGAGAAAGTTCATTGTAATTTTAGGATAATGAGTTTGAAGGAAATTGAATCAAGGGATTTTCATGGTAAGTCTCCTTTACCTTGTGCTTGTTAGCGATCATGTTCCCCTAGATATAAATATTTTGTTGGTGGTTTCTGTTAAGAGTTTTGATGAAACTAAGAAGATTAGAGTACGTAATGAATCTTACATGTGGATTGTTAGTTGTGGAGTTCTATCGTGCCGATGGACTTCAGTAGATACTAAATGGATCTGAATAATTAGGTTATTGGCTTGAAATTTCGTGATTATGGAATATTTTTGTAGGAATTCTGATGATTGAAAATGTTGAGTTGCAAATTGGGTAAATTGCATTCTCTTGAGGATTTGGTTTATTAGTAGAGTTAGTGATGTCGAATTCTTGTAGATCTTCCTGCCGACTTCATCGTGATTCTTCCTATCCCTAAGAGTTCGATTTGTTTCGTTTTTGCGTGTTTTGTATATATTTTGTTACACTGAATTGTGTGTGTGATGTTCGAGTCGCTCTATGTACGTGTAATATCTTGTTATTTGATTTTAACTTTGAGAAAACCTTCGAATTTCCATATTGTATTTCTAAATTAACTTTTTAAAGAAGTCTTAATATGGTTTGTGTACCCTCTTTTTGGAGAAAATGGATTTCTTTTGCTTTTATATTTGGATTTTGTGTTTGGTTGGACGTTTGGACTTGTTATTGGAGACGTCAGGTGACTAGTCCTGCACTTACTAACGTTTGTTTTGAATTTCGATTTCACTATTTCGACATTTATTTGATTTTGATAACTAGAGTTCTCGTTCGCCACGGGCACTCATGTGATTCGTAAATAAAGTTTCGCACTTATGAAAGATTTCCTTAAACCATTTTCGAGAAGAACCTCATTTCATAAATGTTTTCCCTTGTAAAAAGTTTCGTGTTGTTTTTGAAAACCGATTCTTGTCTTGATACTTTTTGTTTTTGTACTCTCAAGTTTTGAGGACGAAACTTTTTAAAAGGTGGGGTGATTGTAACACTTGCAAATGTACCCTATTTTTATAGTAAAAATATTATACGGATACTTTTCAGCGAAATTTAGTTTTAGTTTAGAATTAAATTTTCCGTGTCTAATTTAGAATTTCCGAGTTCGTATTTGGACTTTACGCAAGATTCCGAGTAAGTTACGTCTTAAGACGCTTATGGGCTTTTTCCCATATTTTTCCACTTACTCCTTTATATACTCCCTCACAACCCTAACTCCCTCATTCAATCTTCTTCTTCTTCCTCACCAAATAAACACCAAAACCTAGCCTCCATATTTGCTCAAGTCTTAATATCGATCCTACGCCTTCATTTCTTGCTCAAATTCACTAAGGTTCGTCTTATTCCTTCCCTCTCATCTTCCTCTATCCGTATTGGTAATAAAATTACCGTCTTTCTCGCTTTTCAATTTATCCGTCTTTCTCAAAGGTGAATTATATTCATCTTTTGTCATCTTTGTTTAGGTGGAGACCTTCAAGATCCCGGTAAGGATTACTATCTAGTGGAGGAAGGTTTATAAATCGTTTAAAGACGCATAAAGGTAACGGTGAAGGGTTACTCGATATCATTTACGTGTTTTAATGTGTTTTCACTGTTAGAAATCGTATTTAGAATAAGGTTAGTAATCATAGGATTTGTGTGTTGATGATGATTGTTGTTAGTTGTTAATTGATATGAGAATTGTTGGTTTGTGATGATAAATGATGATTGTTGTATGTTGAACCTTAGTGAAAATTGGAATTTTTGTGTATAAAGGATTGCGTGCCTGAGACAGGACGCTGGCAGCGTTCTGAGGACGCTGGCAGCGTTTCTTGCTGCCAGATTTTCCCAAAGTTGAACCTTTGAATTCCATTCCCGCCTTGACTTTCCTTGACCCTTTGGACTTAGTTTTCTTGCATTGATGATTTGTTTGTAGCCCACTCCAAATTGTCGGGTTTGGGTCTTGGGTCTCGGGTTTGACTTTGACTTTGGTTGACTTCCGTGTTTGACCCTATAAGTTGACTTTAAATATTAATGTTTCGAATATATGTTAATCCCTTCGCTTGTTTCGCATGTTTTGTGACGGTTTTTGATATGTCCCACTTTGAGTCGGTTTTTCAAATGTTACGGTTTGAGCACTAATTTCCTATGTGCTTTGTACTCACATTCCCTTAGCTACCTCCACGTTCGTAAGGCTGGAATGTCGGAACGGGGAGTGTATCCTTACTGCTTAATTGCATGTGTTAGTGGGCATATGACGACGTTGTTGGGAGGCGAACGCTTTGCGTTAATCGACCCGGCCGTCAAATGTTGTATACTTGCGAGGTGGTGTCATATGCATGTAGCGTACCGCTTGTTGTGAGGCTTGTGCTCTTTTCCGCCTCTTTCGTGAATGTCGACCGAATTTGGGGTACTCGGCGTCTATGATTGACCGAGTCTTGGATGCGAAATGTCATCGCATGTCAAATCGGAATATGGTTTATTCCGAGAGTCTAGCAAGATTTAGACTAGGACCGTATTATGATCGTCGTGCTACCGGGAGGAAATTAGTCTACATATACGAAATGAATTGAATCGTGTATGCGTTCAGGGAATGTTTTATCCCGTGGATGCCTTTTAATCATACTTGCGTGTACACGGTGCTAGTGCGTGTCATTTACCGTGAGAGAGGTCCTCAATGTATTTGTATGTTTGGATGGATGATTATATGATTGATTATTCGTGATCGTTGGATGACTTGGCATGTTTTGTTTGTCGAGTCTCAATCTTATAACAATGAATGTTTATATATTTCTTTTTGTTGTAGTAACGATATTCGCACAATGACAACATCATGGAATACCACAACCTTGGGTAAGGACTCATGGTTGAGGTCCGTCATGGACAAATGTGTCCTAAAAGATGACGGTAGTAACTTTGTTGAATGGGAATCAACGATCAAGAGCGCCGCGATAACCGATAACGTGCTTCGCTACTTGGTCGAAGTGTTGGAGCTAGTGTCCTCCATAGTTAGTGCAATAACATAAATAAATCTCTGTAGGTTCACAGGGTATACTTTGTATTGTAATCAGTTGATTAACGTTTATCGATAACGGTTGGCTTGCTAGATAAGTTTGACGTTATTGTCATAAACAGATGGCCCGGTGATCAACTGGTCCCCCTAAAAGTCACACCTAAAGGATGTGATTGAGAAATGTGATTATTTGAGAAAATAATCATATTGATGCCTTATTAAATGACTAAAAGGTTAGTCGGTGTTTTTGACTAAAAGGTTAGTCAATGTGATGATGATATAATTATTTAATAACGATTAAATAATGTTAGCTAAGATGAATTAACTGTAATTCGTAATTAAATATAAAATGTTATATTTATTTGAAGTATATAATGTGAGCTTAAACGAATTAAAATGTTAATTCGTAATTAAACATAAACCGTTATATTTAATTAGCAGGATTATAATTATACCGATATTTATAAATTGAAGTATATATTATACGATTGTCATAATAATTGTTATATTAATATATCCACTGCAAAATGTTGTAATGGACCTTACTAATGTATGACAACATATTAGACAAATATAATATGTATAACATTATATTAAATGGAAGCGAATTTAACCGAAAAAGAGTCTAGATTACTCCTTGATTTTTCGGTCAAATGAGTAACAAAATAAGAGAAAAATCTCCCTTATTTTTCTCCTATTTGTGCCGTGTGATAGGGAGTATATAGGAAGGTGTTTTACTCATTCCAACTCTCTAATTATTCATCATCAATTTCACATCTCAAAAGAAAAGATACAGACTCTTTTTCTCTCTAATTTTTGTAGCAAATACAAGGGCATTTCTCGATCAATCTTGGGTGAGACGATTAGGAGGATATCTGCTTTGATATCTGTTCTTTGGCCTTTTGCTAAGACCAAAGGTTCAATTCGTTTTCTCTATATTTTATATCGTTTTCATATTTATGACTCGCAATTCATATTATATAATTTTGTTATAATCCTATATTTATAGGGGAAGTAAACTGTTATTTTCCACAAGTGGTATCAGAGCGTAAGGCTACAAAATTATATTATATGTTTTTCATTTTTATGATATATAAATTTGAGAAAAAAAAACCGAAATTTTTTTTTTGTTACGGCAGATTTTTTTTTGCCGTGTGATTCAATTTTTTTGGGTCTTGTTTTTCCATTGTTGATTTATTGATATTGTTATTTTAAAAGGTTAAAATTCAATATAATAAATTTGTACTTGTTTTAATTTGATAAGGATTAAATTAAAATAAGATGAAATTGTTTTGATTTTTGTTGTTGCTATTGTTTTCGGCCTCATTGTTTTAAATTGATAATTTTTGTATAATGATTCAATTTTAATGATGTTCAAAGCGATTGTGATTAAATGAATATATGGACAATCGATTTAATCATGATTTAGATGTTCATTTTAAAAGGTTAAATTGAATAATCTAGTTTGAATCAATATTTAATAACGATTAAATATTGAATTTTGTAACGTTCTAGCAATATTGGCAACACCGAAATTTTTTTTGCACAATCCGTTCCAATTTTTGGTGCAACTACTGTACAATATAAAAAAAAAATTTTTTTCTTCTGTTTTTTTATTGCTGTTAGCAGCAGGTTTTATTTTTATTTTTAATGCTTTTTAATTCGGTCTTTGCTTAAACCGTAAGAAAAAGAAAAATTTTTTTTTTGGGACTGGTACTGTTCACGTGAACAGTGAACAGTAAAGAAAAAAAAATTTTGTTTGTTTTTTTTTTTTTTTTTTGGGCATTATAAAGATAATGTTTGTTTGTTATTGTGAAAAGGTTCACAATAATGATACCCAATTATTTTAAAAAGGTTTAAAATAAAAATGGATTATGAAAGATTAAAATTGTTGTGGGCAATTAAGGAATTGTCACATAATTTTGATCGTATAAAATGGTGGTTTGGATAATTAATCAACATAATTAATGACTTATGTTTTGTATAATTAATTTATTTAGTTGATGCAATTTTATTTATGTTGAATGAATGAATGAATTTATTTACGTATTTTTATAGTGGTTTAAAAATGTAATACCTAGTGTGGCCTTAGTTAATCATGTTTTCGTAATGATGGAAACATGGTTTGGATGTATTTATGAGATCTCGAATCTCCTTTTATTTCTTTTAATTATGTTTTTGGAATTAGAATGTAAATAGATTTATTTTGTAATTTTGAAAATGTAATTTAAGAAGATTAAAGATGGAGATCGGATGCTCACTCCCGCTACATGGACCAAGATGAGACAAAGTCAAGCTTCTCGGGTCCATTAGGATGGATTCCAAACTTGTATTTACTGTTCATTTTGGTAGATAGGCCACACTAGGACCGTTGTAATAGTTTACGTATTTTTCATTCTTTTGCTTTTCATTCACATGTTAAATTATTGCATCATATTCCGCCTAAACCAAACCACCTAAATTGCATGAAAAATGATTCATATAGTTTGAATTTTCATCATAGACATACAGATGTCACTCGTTCATAGGGCCATCACCTTAGTCTAAATCATTCACGAAATGCTAGAAATTTGTTCACTTAAAATGAATTAAATTTAAGATGATGGGATCTTCCTCTAAAATGAAAATTGAGATTAGTCTTTATAGGGATAACTACTATGAACCCCTTCTTCGTCGGAAGTCATAATATGACCCCTTCTACGTTGGGTAAGTAGTGAGTATTGATCTATTTTATCTCAACATTATTGTACGAGTAATATCTCGTGATTATGATGGACTAAAAGATAGAATTTACAGAAATTTATCGACCAGGAATTTTAAAAGTAAAATTAGCCAAAAGGTTGGCTTATCAATTTACCGAAATTGAGTCTTGGGATCATTTATATAATTCTTGAGGGAGGTCAATTGTATAAATGCACGAGTCATCGCATTAAACAGTTTCTTTAGACTCAGAAATTTAAAACGATGAATACTTATCAATTTTATTTTCTTTTTCACAGTCACATTTACAGATATAACTGCTAAATAATAATATGGCTGGCCATACTGATGACCCAATGCCAAGTGCCACGCTCGGACGTGAATCCTGGCTTAAGATGTTTATGGACAACATGAATCAGTCCACGCAACTGAAGAATGATGGCTCCAACTTTGCGGACTGGGAGGCGGCATTACAGAATGCTGTCATTGCTGACGGTAAGCTGAAGTACTTGACTGAGCCACTACCGACTAACCCAGGCCCCAATGTCGGAGCCAATGAATCACTTGCTTATAGTGATTACGTAATGGAGGCGGGTGCGATAAAGAACGTACTCATCTTTTCAATGGAATCCAATTTGCAGAGGCGATTCATAGCCCAGGGTGCAAACAAGCTTTTCACCACTCTCTCTAACGAGTTCTCGAAAGCTCCGAGAATCGTTAGCTATGAGTATACCTGTCGCTTCTTTGAGGCGAAACTCCAGAAGGGCCAAGTGGTTAGCCCACACATTCTTGCTATGATCGAGAATGTCGAGAAACTGGAGGCTCTTGGTTGCAAAATCGATGAGAAGATCATTATTGATCGAGTGCTTCATTCACTTCATGATGGTTTTGCCCTTTTCAGGGCAAATTACTATATAAATGATATGAAGAAAAGTCTTCATCAGCTCCACTCACTTCTCGTACAGACCGAGAGTGATCTAAAATTGAGTGGGAGCTTGAGGCAGGACGTTCTCATGATTGGCAACAAGGGTAGAGGTAAGGGCAAGGCTCAGGCTGACCTAGCTGTAGGGAAGCCGAAGTTAAAAAAGCCAGGAAAGGTCAAGAGTGGGCCTGGTGAGACTAGCGGTAGCTCACAAGGCAAGACAAAGAGCAAGGAAAACATGGAGTGCCACCATTGCCACAAGACTGGGCATTGGAGGCGGAACTGTCCCGTGTATGCTGAAGACGTAAAATCAGGCCGCGTCACTCCTGTTGGTACGTCATCTTTTATTCATATGATTGAGATTAACCATGCAAGTTTCGGAACTTGGTTACTAGATACTGGTTGTGGTTCTCATCTGTGTAATCATTTGCAGGGCCTAAGAAGCATCACAACTCTCGCAAAGGGTGATGTGGACCTGCGAGTGGGGAATGGAGCTAGAGTTGCTGCCGTTTCAGTGGGAACATATGTAATCCAACTCCCTAGTGGTTTTGAGTTATTGCTGAATAATTGTTACTATGTACCCAGTTTGTCGAAAAACATTATTTCAGTTTCCGTACTTGATAAGGACGGTTTTTCGTTTTTAATAAAGGATAATAGCTGTATTTTCTCTTTAAACGATATGATTTATGGTAAAGCTGTTTCCATAAATGGAATATATGTTTTAGATCAAACCACAGATATAATGCATGTGAGTAATAAGAAAGCAAAGGTTGGTGACAAAGATCAAACCTATCTATGGCATTGCCGTATGGGACACATAAATGAAAAACGCGTGAAAAAGCTCATTGATAATGGGACTATCTCCCCATTTGACTATGAATCTTTTGGCACGTGTGAATCATGTCTCATAGGCAAAATGACTCGAATTTCCTTCAAAGGTGTTGGAATGCGCGCTGCTGACCTATTAGGACTCATACATACTGATGTGTGTGGACCTATGTCAATCAACGCTAGAGATGGCTATAGATATTTTATCACTTTCACGGACGATTTGAGTAGATATGGATATGTCTACTTAATGAAGCATAAAAGTGAGTCCTTTGACAAGTTCAAGGAATTCCAGAATAAGGTTGAAAACCAACTGGATAGAAAGATTAAAGCACTACGTTCAGATCGTGGTGGCGAATATCTTTCGAATGAGTTTGATCAACACCTTAAAGACTGTGGTGTAGTACTACAGTTAACTCCACCTGGAACACCACAATTGAATGGTGTGTCCGAACGGGGAAATCGAACATTGCTTGACATGGTTCGATCCATGATGAGTCACACGGTTGTGCCTGACTCATTATGGGGATATGCTCTATTGTCAGCTGCTCTAATACTTAACCGAAGTCCGTCTAAAGCTGTAGACAAGACTCCATATGAACTATGGAAGGGAACGGTCCCTAACTTGTCCTTTATTCGGGTTTGGGGCTGCGAGGCTTATGTCAAGTGGAGACCTGACGATAAGCTCGGCCCACGATCGGTCAAGACATACTTTATTGGTTATCCAAAAGGGATGTTTGGTCATTACTTTTACTCGCCTACCGAACATCGAGTTTTTGTTGCGGCTAGTGCGACGTTCTTAGAGAAAGAATTTCTCGAGAATAGGACAAGTAATGGAACCTTCGATCTGTCGGAGATTCCAGAACCAACAACCGAGCTACCAATGGAGGAAACTGTTCCCTCATCATCGGCTGCGGTAAATATTCCTGAGGAACCCAGGAGGTCGGGTAGAGTCTCCATTCCTCCAGACAGATACATTGGTATGGTCGAGGAGAATGGGAGAGATGACGTTTTACTCCTAGAGAGTAACGAACCCGCTACCTATAAAGGTGCCATGACCTGTTCCGACTCTAAGCTATGGCTTGAAGCCATGCAATCCGAGATGGACTCTATGTATGAGAATGACGTATGGGATCTGGTTGACTTACCTGATAAGGTTCGGCCTCTTCAGTGCAAATGGCTTTATAAAATAAAGCATTCTGTAGAAGGACAACCAGATACATACAAGGCACGACTAGTGGCAAAGGGTTTCACTCAAGTGCAAGGATTGCACTATGATGAAATTTTTGCACCCGTAGTTATGCTGCGTTCCATTCGGATAATCTTAGCGATTGCCGCTTTTCATGACTATGAAATTTGGCAAATGGATGTGAAAACCGCCTTCTTAAACGGTTATTTGGAGGAGGAGTTGTACATGGTACAACCCGAAGGTTTCATTGATCCTAAAAATCCTAAGAAGGTATGCAAGCTTAAGCGTTCCATCTATGGACTTAAACAAGCTTCTCGGAGTTGGAATCATCGTTTCGACCAGGTGATAAAAGAGAATGGATTTACTCGATCGGTCGAGGAACCATGCTTATATATCAAGTCGAGTGGGAGCAAGATTGTCTTCCTAATATTGTATGTCGATGACATACTCTTGATTGGGAATGACATACCTCTCTTAACTTCGGTAAAAGTTTGGTTAAAGAACCATTTCCAGATGAAAGATCTGGGCAAGGCACAAAGAATTTTGGGGATCCGTATCTACAGAGATAGATCACGACAGATGTTATCCCTCAGTCAGGAGTCTTATATAGATAAGATTCTTGAGAGGTTCAGCATGACCAACTCCAAGAAGGGGAACCTTCCAATGGTCTCTGGGATGCATTTGAGTAAAGCTCAGGCACCAAAGACATCGGAAGAGGTCGAGCGCATGAGTCGGATTCCTTATGCATCAGCTATAGGATCGATCATGTATGCCATGATATGCACACGTCCAGACGTGGCATATGCATTGAGTATGACGAGTCGTTACCAAGGCAATCCAGGTGAAACACACTGGATAGCTGTTAAGAATATCCTTAAGTACCTACAGAGGACTAAGGATTGGGTATTGACTTATGGAGGTGACACTGAGCTATGCGCAACCGGTTACGCAGATGCTAGCTTCCAAACGGATCGAGATGACTCGAAATCTCAGTCTGGATTCGTGTTTACTCTTAATGGCGCTGCGGTCAGCTGGAAAAGCTCCAAACAAAATGTTATAGCAGATTCTACGACTGATTCCGAGTACTATGCCGCTTGAGAGGCTGCGAAGGAAGCAATATGGATGCGTCGGTTCTTACAGGGACTAACCGTAGTTCCTAGTTCGGATGACCCGATCACCATCTATTGTGATAATAGTGGTGCCATCTTCCAGTCTAAGGAGCCTAAGTCCAGCAACAAGTCTAGGCATGTACAACGGAAGGCTCACATGATCCGAGATTACGTGGAGCAAAGGGAGATAGTGATAGACAAGATTGATACGGATGATAACGTTGCAGATCCTCTCACTAAACCATTGAAATATGATAAGCATGAAGGGCACATTATTTCCATGGGAATCAAATGTGTTCCTGAGTTGTATTAGTTGTTTTATTTAGATTAGACAATTGTATCTTTTTCATAAAACTATCTATGAAATCATCGTTTTGTTTTATATTTTGTTTTTCATGTGGGTTGTACTGACAACATTGAACACCACAAAGTGAACTGAATTACATTATATTTGTTTTGGTCCGTAATCGCCTACATGAGCTGATAACTCTGGCAATTATTCTGTGAAGTCGATTGATGGTGGGTTCAACGAGCCATAAGTCAAACTGTTGACTGATCGATCACAGATGCGGTTTATAATGATACTGCGCAGGACATTTTGTGACGACGTTATGGAGTCCTAAATGTTTCGGAACATTAGGTGCCAGGTCGTGGATAGGACATCCATAGTGTTCCTAGAGTCGATTCTTTTGACTATCGACTGTCTCTTGAGATAAAGGCAGTTGTTGGGTGACTTTGGTTTCTTTCTCATGGTCGACCGTAACAGGAGGCTAAGTAGATTTTCACTGGGTCATTTCATACTGCGCTTGTGTCTGCAAGATTCGAGTTGAAGAAAATATCCAACCTTTATCAGGATATGATATTTCTCAGGGGCCACTCGAGGAGCTGACACTGAAATGCATGGCCATGCTCGAATAAGATTCCGTTTATCAGTTAGTTACTCCAAAAAAATAGGTCGGGGAACCCACTCTTGATACTGATCACTTGTAAACTACGACCTTTGTGGATATGGACTTTGCAAATTGGTTTACATTGAGTGGGAGAAATTTATTATGGATATGAGAATCGGTTATCGCACATACACTTGTACGGACAAGTGGGGGATTGTTGGAGCTAGTGTCCTCCATAGTTAGTGCAATAACATAAATAAATCTCTGTAGGTTCACAGGGTATACTTTGTATTGTAATCAGGTCATTAACGTTTATCGATAACGGTTGGCTTGCTAGATAAGTTTGACGTTATTGTCATACAGATGGCGGTGATCAACTGGTCCCTAAAAGTCACACCTAAAGGATGTGATTGAGAGATGTGATTATTTGAGAAAATAATCATATTGATGCCTTATTAAATGACTAAAAGGTTAGTCGGTGTTTTAGACTAAAAGGTTAGTCAATGTGATGATGATACAATTATTTAATAACGATTAAATAATGTTAGCTAAGACGAATTAACTGTAATTCGTAATTAAATATAAAATGTTATATTTATTTGAAGTATATAATGTGAGCTTAAACGAATTAAAATGTTAATTCGTAATTAAACATAAACCGTTATATTTAATTAACAGGATTATAAATATACCGATATTTATAAATTGAAGTATATATTATACGATTGTCATAATAATTGTTATATTAATATATCCACTGCAAAATGTTGTAATGGACCTTATTAATGTATGACAATATATTAGACAAATATAATATGTATAACATTATATTAAATGGAAGCGAATTTAACCGAAAAAGAGTCTAGATTACTCCTTGATTTTTCGGTCAAATGAGTAACAAAATAAGAGAAAAATATCCCTTATTTTTCTCCTATTTGTGCCGTGTGATAGGGAGTATATGGGAAGGTGTTTTACTCATTCCAACTCTCTAATTATTCATCATCAATTTCACATCTCAAAAGAAAAGATACAGACTCTTTTTCTCTCTAATTTTCTAGCAAATACAAGGGCATTTCTCGATCAATCTTGGGTGAGATGATTAGGAGGATATCTGCTTTGATATCTGTTCTTAGACCTTTTGCTAGGACCAAAGGTTCAATTCGTTTTCTCTATATTTTATATCGTTTTCATATTTATGACTCGCAATTCATATTATATAATTTTGTTATAATCCTATATTTATAGGGGAAGTAAACTGTTATTTCCTACACGAAGCCCCTCCCACCGAACCCGGGTCAAGGTCGACCGCGGCGGTTCGGGCCGAATATGACCTTTATTTGAAGGTTGCCAATGATGTCAAGAATGTCTTGATTTGGTCAATCTCACCCAAACTCAAACTCCAATTGATATCTCTCAATGCATATGGGATATTCAGGAGGATAACATCAATGTTTTCGCAAGCGCCTAAAATTCTTCAATATGAGGCGGCCACGAAATTGTTTGAGGCTAAGCTCCAAAAGGACCAAAAGGTTGGCCCACATGTGCTCAAAATGGTTGAGCATGCCGACAACTTAGAGCGTCTAGGGTGAAAGATTCCTAAGGAGCTAGTGGTGGGTGGAATCCTTCATTCCTTCACACCAAAGTTCACCTACTTTAGGGTGAACTACAACATGAACAACATGGAAAAGAGTTTCCATGAACTCCATGCACTCCTCACCCAAGCCGAGAGGGACATGGAGGCTAGTGGAAGTGAAACCAAGGATGTTCTTTCAATGCGATTGAAGAATATAAACCTTGGAGCGAAGAAGGACAATGGAAAGGGTAAGACTCTTTTCAAGAAAGTTGGCAAGGGAAAGGGCAAGGTCTTTATGAAACCCAAGCCCAAAGTCAACAAACACGCGGACGCGGATTACTATTATTGTAATGGCACAGGGCATTGGAAACGCAATTGCCCCAAATATTTGAAAGACAAGAAAGACGGTTGTGTGACAACGTCGGGTAAAATTCTTTCATCGCTCTATATGATAGATATTAACTTTGCTAGTACATCTTCGTGGGTATTTGATACCGGTTGTGGTTCTTACCTTTGGAATAACGTACAAGGGCTGAAGGACGCGCGAGCAATAGCCAAGGGTGATGTGGACTTGCGCATGGGAAATGGAGCTAAGGTACCCACAGTTTCCGTGGGCACCTACGTTCTTCTTTTGCCTAATGGTTTAGAGTTATATTTAAATAATTGCTATTATGTACCAACTCTTACCAAGAACATTATCTCTATTTCCGTGTTAGACATGGAAGGTTTTTCTTTTTGAATTAAGAACAATCGTTGTACTTTTTTCTTTTAATGAAATGGTTTATGGCGAGGCCATTTCTATTAGAGGTATATATGTTCTAGATATTGCAAAAGAGGTCTATCATGTAGAAAATAAGAGGCTGAAAACAGGTGAACCTAATCAATCATACCTTTGGTATTGTCGTTTAGGGCACATAAATGAACGACGCATAAAGAGACTTGTTTTTATCTAAAGTACTCAAACCATTCGATTACGAATCTTATGGTATATGCGAATCTTGTCTTCTAGGCAAGATGACTCATGCTCCTTTTACGGGAAAAGGGACACGACCAAGTGAAGTATTAGGCCTTATACATACGGATGTGTGTGGCCCAATGACTCTCCAAGCTAGAGGTGGTTATCACTACTTCATTACTTTTACCGACGACTTGAGTAGATATGGATATGTCTACTTGATGAGGCAGAAAAGTGATGCTTTTGAAAAGTTTAAAGAATTTCAACATGAAGTAGAAAACCAATTGAATAAAAAGTTTAAAGCCCTACGATCCAATCGTGGTGGTGAATACTTGAACAATGAATTTGATTCACACTTAAAGGATTGTGGTATAGTATCACAATGTACTCCTCCTGGCACACCTTAATTAAATGGTGTGGTCGAAAGATGAAATCGAACTTTATTAGATATGGTTAGATCTATGATGAGTCTGACAGAGTTTCCGGATTATTTTTGGGGTTTCGCTATCTTATCTGCAATATTCTCACTAAATCGAAGCCCGACTAAAGCGGAAAACAAAACTCCATATGAGATATGGACAGGGAAAGTCCCTTATTTGCCGTTTATGAGAATTTGGGGATGTGAGGCGTTTGTTAAGAATAAGTCTGACGATAAACTCGCACCCAAATCTGTCAAATGTCTATTTGTAGGATCTCCAAGGGAAACACGTGGTTTTTACTTCTACAATAAACACGAGGACAAAGTGTTTGTGTCTCGTGATGCAGTCTTTTTAGAAAATGATTTTATTTCTAAAAGATAGAGTGGGAAAAAATTTGAACTTGACGAAGTCCAAGAGCCAAAAACCGAAAAGGACGTAGAGGAAAACGAGGAAAACGTTCCCTTTTCGTCTAATGCGATCATAATTCCTTCGGAACCTAGGAGGTTCAAGTAGAATTAGTCATCATCCTGATAGATACCTTGGTATTATAGAGGAAGGTGGTGACTATAATGTGTTACTTTTTGAAAGTAACGAACCTACTACCTACAAAGCAGCCATTTCTAGTCTCGACTCAAAGTTATGGCTAGGAGCCATGCAATCCGAAATGGATTCTATGTACGAAAATCAAATATGGGACTTGGTTGATTTACCTAAGGAGGTAAGACTTCTTCAGTGTAAGTGGATCTATAAGATCAAAAGCGGCATAGATGAACATAATAATGTTTACAAAGCTAGATTGGTGGTAAAAGGTTTCATCCAAATTCATGGTCTTCACTATGACGAAACCTTCGCCCAGTCGCCATGCTTCGGTCCATAAGGATTATCTTAGCGGTTGCCGCATTTTATAATTATGAGATTTGGCAAATGGATGTCAAAACCGCCTTCTTGAATGGGTTCTAGAAGAGGAAGTGTACATGACACAACCTGAAGGTTTTGTGGATCCATCAAACCCTAATAAGGTATGCAAACTTAAGAGATCCACCTATGGTCTCAAACAAGCATCCAGAAGTTGGAATCATTGTTTCGATCATGTAATTAAACAAAATGGTTTCGCTCGAAGTGTCGAGGAACAATGTTTATACATGAAGTTTAGTGGGAGTAAAGTAACTTTTCTAGTCTTGTATGTAGATGACATACTACGCATTGGGAATGATATTCCAATGCTCACCTCTGTAAAGGAGTGGCTTGGGATTCATTTCCAAATGAAAGACTTAGGAGAGGCCCAGCGCATCTTAGGTATCCGGATCTATAGGGATAGATATAGATGGATACTAGCATTAAGTCAAGAAACTTATATTGACAAAATTCTTGATCTATTCAACATGAAAGACTCTAAGAGAGGCTTTCTTCCTATGGGTAGTGGGATTACTTTGAACAAGTCAGAGTGCCCTACCAAACCTGAGGAGATTGAAAGAATGAAATTGATCCCTTACGCATCCGCTGTTGGATCAATCATGTATGCTATGATGTGAACTCGTCCCGATGTTGCATATGCTTTGAGCATGACAAGTCGTTAACAAGTCAATCCAGGTGAGAGTCACTGGATAGCCGTAAAGAACATCCTTAAGTACTTGAGAAGGACCAAGGATTCGTTCTTAGTGTTTGGAGGTGAGACTGAGTTGTGTGTAAAGGGTTACATGGCCGCCAGTTCCCAGACAGATAGGGATGATATGAAATCCTAATCCGGCTATGTTTATATGATGAATGGAGTAGCTGTTTGCTGGAAGAGTTTCAAGTAAAGCGTTACAGCGGATTCTACAACAGAAGCAGAGTACGTTGCAGCGTCTGAAGCTGCAAAGAAAGCTGTGTGGATTCGGCAATTTTTGGAAGGACTAGGAGTATTCCCTACTGTCAAAGATCCTATCACGATTTATTGTGATAACAGTGGGGCTATCTTTCAAGAAAAAGTGCCCAAGTCTACTAATAAGTCTAGACATGTACTTAGGAAATATCATGTAATTAGAGATTACATGAATTGAAAGGAAATTAACATTTGTAAGGTTGGGACAGATGATAACATTGATGATCCTTTAACCAAGCCTTTATAAAAGGCTAAGCATGATGGTCATATCGTCACAATGGGATTGAGACGAGTACCAGAATTTCTTTAGATTATGTAATATGTAATAATTGAATGTTGTATTAATTATTTCATATATAATAATTGCATTCATTGTTCAACTTTTATTATAAACTCTTTTATTTAGTTTGAATAAATTTAATACTTTGTTTATCCGAATAGATTGTAAGACAATGTTGGATCATATTCAAGTGAATAGGACGAACTTAGTATTTTGTCTCTAGTCACTTAATGAGGTGACGTCTCGAAGTGACTAGATTGTAAGTCGATCGATGGTTGTTTAGCACCATGGGGTCATGGAGATGACTGGTCGATTACATAGACAGACTGTATGATACTCTGTCAGACAGTGACCTTTGTAGAGACCCTTAAATCAATTAATTGATGCCTGGTCGTGGGAGGGTCTTCTATCTTATTCCTATGAGTCGATTATTTTGACCGGCGACCATCTATCTGAGTCGGTACAGGTTCCGATTGGTTTTGGTTGGTGTTCTAGGTCGTGCCGTGAAAGGAGGCCGATGGACATCTTCTGGGTCATGGTGATCTGCATCATACAGAGTAGATGAGTCAACAGGAATTGTCCACCCACGTTGGGTACAAATATCTTCACGCCTCTTGAGGAGTAGTTACTGTAAATGAGTGGCCACGCTCGGAAAGGGATCTATGGTAGATTTTCCGGTCAGAAAGTTACTCTCAATATCGAGAAAACCACTCTAGATATAATCAATCGCAAGTGCGACCTGAAAGACACCTTGCGTTGAGTGGGAGATGTGATAAAGAGACAAGAGAATTGGTGACGCACACTTGTGTCAGACAAGTGGGAGATTGTTGGAGTAGGTGTCCTCCACAATAGTGCGCCAAATAAAAAATCTCATTAAGGAATATAATTGGGATATTTATTGACTATATATATATGATTAGTCAGTTGATTAACGTAAATCAGTAACGGTTGGCTGACTAGAGTTTGACGTTATTGTCGTATGACGGCGGTGATCAACTGATCCCATTTGTTCACACCTATAGGATGAAACCCAAATAGTAACTATTTATTTTTATATGATACAATGGATTAGTCCATTACATATATTTGATATGTACGAGAGTTAATTGTTAGAAATTGAGTTAGGAACTCAAATTCGATTAAGGTTATTTTTCAATTATGCAATAATTAACTAATAAATTTATATCTTATTTGAATATGATTAAATAAGATCTGACTTAGTAATTAATCGTTAAGTTACTAAATTAGTTGAGGTTTTACATATATTTGGAGGTAGAGGTAATTAGTTAATTATATTTACAAGGATTTGTAAAAATTAACTAAGCATTATGGGACCCATTATATATTGATATAATGGTAAAATATCACTTAAATGTTAAGTACATATTGTTTATTAATTTATGTCATATAATTGTTATATGATCAAATTAACACTTAATTATACAAGATAATTAAGCATATGATTAATAAGTATTTGTGGGACAAATATCAAAATCAAAATTGTAACACCCGCAAATGTACCCTATTTTTATAGTAAAATATTTTACGGATACTTTTCAGCAAAATTTAGTTTTAGTCGTGAATTAAAATTTCCGTGTCTAATTTAGAATTTCCGAGTTCGTATTTGGACTTTACGCGAGATTCCGAGTAAGTTACGTCTTAAGACGTTTTTGGGCTTTTCCCATATGTTTTCCACTTACTCCTTATACTCCCTCATAACCCTAAACTCACCCTCACATTCAATCTTCTTCTTCCTCACCTAGTAACTTTAAAACCCTAACCTCCATATTTGCTCAAGTTTTAATATCGTCATAACTCCTTCATTACTCGCTCAAATTCACTCAAATTCGTCTTATTCTTTCCCTCTCATCGTCCTCTATCTTAATTGGTAATAAAATTACCGTCTTTCACGCTTTTCAATTTATCCGTCTTTCTCAAAGGTGAATTATATTCATCTTTTATTATCTAATTGTAGGTGGTGACCTCCAAGACCCCGACAAAGACTACTTCATGATAGAAGAGGACATCGACGCGGATTGAAGACGCGAAAAGGTAACGGTGAAGGGTTACTCGATATCATTTACGTGTTTTAATGTGTTTTCTATGTTAGTAATCGTATTTAGAATAGGATTAGTAATCATAGGAATGGTGTTGTTGATGATGGTTGTTGTAGGTTGTTAAATGATAATGAGAACTGAGGATTTGTGATGATAGATGATTTTATTGTATAATGATCCTTTGTGAAAATTATGTTTTTCGTGCATATTGGACCCCAGCCGGCCGACCGGCAGCCGGTCAGCTGACCGGCTGGGGAGCGGCTGTATATTATTTGTTTTACGTAATAGTTGAGCATGAATTATGTCTCAGCCGGCCGACCGGCAGCCGGTCAGCCGACCGGCTGAGACACACCTTACTTTGTCTTCATTTTTCTCAAGTGACATTGGACCCAGCCGGGTAGCCGGCAGCCGGTCCCTTTGACCGGCTGGCACACGCTGCATTTTCATTTAAGTTTTCATATGATACATGATGCCAGCCGGGTAGCCGGAAGCCGGTCCACCTGACCGGATGGCACCCTGCTGGAGTTATTTCTTATAATTTCTAAATTCTTAAATTATTCTCCCTCCTATTCTATGTATTCTTCCCTTTTCATTTAAGCTCTAGAATTAAGGAAATGAATTTGGACCAAAAAAAAAATTATACCCCACATGCAATTAAATATGGACCACACAAAACACACAACCTCACCTCCAAAAATAGAAATAGGGAAGAAAACATGAATAGACCAAATAGGAAATAGGGAAGAATAGATGGAATAGGAGGGAGTAATAGTTCGCATGGTTCGTTTATCGTATAAATTTACATAATGACTTTAAATATTAATGTTTCGAATATATGATAATCCACTCGCTTGTATCACATGTTTTGTGACGGTTTTTGATATGTCTCACTTTGAGTCGGTTTTACAAATGTTACAGTTTGAGCATTAATTTTCTATGTGCTTTGTACTCTCATTCCCTTGGCTACCTCTACGTTCGTAAGGCTGGAATGTCGGAACGGGAAGTGTATCCTTACTGCTTGATTGCATATGTTAGTGGGCATATGACGACGTTGTTGGGAGGCGAAGACTTTGCGTTGATCAACCCGGCCGTCAAATGTTGTATACTTGCGAGGTGGTGTCATTGCATATAGCGTACCGCTTGTTATGAGGCTTGTGCTCTTTTCCGCTTCTTTCGTGAAGGTTGACCGAATTTGGGGTACTCGACGTCTATGATTGACCGAGTCTTGGATGCGAAATGTTTATCGCATGTTGAATCGGAAAATGTTATTCCGAGAGTCTGGCCAGGTTTAGACTAGGATCGGATATTTATATCGTCGTCCTACCGGAGGAAATTTGTCTACATATACGAAATGAATTGAATCGTGTATGCGTTCAGGGAAATGTCTTATCCCGTGGATGCCTTTTAATCATACTTGCATGTACACGGTGCTAGTGCGTTTCATTTACCGTGAGAGATGTCGTCAACGTATTGTACGTTTGAATGGATGATTATATGATTGATTACTTGTAATCGTTGGATGACTTGGCATGGTTTGTTTGTCGAGTCTCAATCTTATCAAACTTATGCCGCTAACGGTGGGATGCAAGCCCTAGTGAGAGTGTATGGTTGCCTAAGAGTGTCATTCCTCGAGTCTTCCTATAATATGATGGTTACGACCTTGTACTTCATGTATCAATATTCTTATATATTGAATTGCCTATTTATCCTTCTCGTGTATCATATGTATATCTATATATGCATATTTCTACTTTTGTATTTCCATGTATGTACGTTTATTGTGATATGGCTGGGAGAACCCGGAGTTACTCCCCACTGATTGTGGCGTTCATTTTTTTCATGGATGAACAGGTTGCTTACTTGGATGGCTTTTTGCTTGTGGTATTTTGGGTTTGGGTGTGAGCTAGTGGGCGTTGGCCTGGATGAGTCACCTCTAGACGTTGTTTAGATAGTTGCTAATAACTTTGATGTTGGATAGCATTTTGAGATACTACGTTTCTTGTAGTATTTTATATTTTGGTTTGTAATTATTGACATTCCTCGTACCTTTCCTTTAGCATGTAAAAAGTTTTAAAAACATCGTATTTTCCGTTAATTAAATCACCTGCTTGTATGTTTTATTTCCGCATTCACGAGGGTTGTCACAGTTGGTATCAGAGCTTTAAACGCTCCCGGCGCACACACGTGAACCCTAAACTTAAACTACTTTACCTTGAAATAATAAATGAGAGATGGGTAGAAGTTAAGGATTTTACTTGGTAGTCTATTTGTTTATGCTAAGTGTTAGGATTAACTTGTTTTGTTTTTGTTTCTTCTGAAGATGGTTAGACCTCGAGTAGTAGAGAATGTTATGCTAGAAGCTCTTACGCTAGTGTTGAAGAATCAACAAGATGCGGCTATTGCTCTAGCCAACCAAGTTCCCCCTCGTAGAGAAGATAACCACCAAGGAGGCTACGCTTGGGTGGCAAGCCAAATAGCCAGAAGTAAGATTGTACCTTATGGTGGAGAGCCGGACCCTACCGAGCTATCAGAATGGTTCTGATTAATGGAGAAGCAATTTGATCTATACCAAGTCCGTGAAGAGGACAAGGTAAGGATTGGAAAGAACTTCCTTGTAAGGGAAGCAGATAATTGGTGGGCGATTACTAGTGCCACCGCTACACTTGAAGACGATTTCAATTGGGCTTGTTTCAAAGCTCTAGTCGAAGGTCGATTTTATCCCAAGGAGCTAAAGCAACAAAGGCTCAAGGAATTTATTGACTTCAATCAAGGTAACTTCTCGGCACAAGACTTCACCACGGAGTTCAACAAGCTTGCTCATTTTGCTCCGAGGCTTATCAAAGATGACGAGGATCGAGCTTTCTACTACCGCAACAAGCTTAGTGCTTTACTTCAAAGTAAAGTGAGGAGGAATACTACTTCCTTTGGGGATTTATATGATGATGCTTTATGGGCCGAGAACTCCATGAAGGCCATTAGGTATGAAGCTATGATGAAGAATCCCTCACCTTCTTTCACTCCTAAGCCAAATGTCTATGGGAATAGACCGTTTACTCCTTCGTCCTCCAACTCTTATGCCAACAAGAGGAGATTCAATCCTCCTCCAAATGCAAGTGCAAGAGCTCCCTCTACTTTCATTCCCCGAGTTACTTCTAATGTGGCTCATAGGCCATATGCTCCTCCTCAAGCTCAAGGTCGCTTTTGCAACCGATGTAGACAACCACACCACCCCGGTGTAGCTTGTTACAACCGACCTTATATTTGCTTCTTTTGCCAAAATAGTGGTCACCGTTATGATGATTGTCCCGATCGTAAGTTGCCCCCTCCAATTGCCAAACCTAAGGGTTCTATCTTCGTTCTGAGCCGAGCCGAAGCCGATGCTCATCCGGAGATAATTACGGGTATGTTCTCAATCTTAGAGCAACCGTGTCTTATTCTTTTTGATACCGGTGCTTCTATGTCCTTTGTGTCTTCGACTTATGCTAATAAATTAACAATCGAGCCTACTTCTAGTGAGGATACTCCCATATCCTTACCATCTGGAGAAATTATCTCTTGTTCTACTCTTTATCCAAATGTCTCAATCTCTATTTCGGGTACTATATTTCCCGCAAATCTCCTTAAGTTTCCTCTAGGAGAGTTCGATGTGATTCTAGGTATTGATTGGTTAGCGTTATACCACGCTAGGTTCGAGTGTCGAGATCAAAAGATCTATTTAAAGAGTCCTTTAGGAGTTAGAATAACCTATAAGGGATCTCATCCCCGAAAAGGTGTGTCTTTGATTTCCGCAATGAAATTGGTAAGTATGGTAAGAAAGGGTCATCAAGCATACTTGTGTATTGTGACTTCTTCAACTACCTCTTTGCCAAATATTGAAGATGTGCCTATAGTTCGTGAATTCGTTGATGTATTCCCTGAAGACTTGCCCGGGATTCCTCCCGAGCGTGATGTTGAGTTTTCTATTGATCTTGTACCTGGTTCCGGACCCATAGCCAAATCTCCTTACCGTATGGCTCCAACCGAATTGAAAGAGTTAAGGAAGCAACTTGATGATATGATTGAGAAGGGTTTCATTCGACCAAGTGCCTCTCCTTGGGGTTCTCCCGTTCTTTTTGTGAAGAAGAAAGATGGTTCTATGAGACTTTGTATTGATTACCGTGAGCTGAACCGGATTACAATCAAGAATAGGTATCCTTTGCCGAGGATTGAAGATTGGTTTGATCAACTAAAGGGTGCTTTTACTTTTTTCCAAGATTGATTTGAGATCCGGTTATCACCAAATTCCCGTTCGTGATGTTGATATTCCGAAGACCGCTTTTAGTACAAGGTATGGTCACTTTGAGTTCAAGGTGATGCCATTTGGATTAACAAATGCTCCCGCTATTTTCATGGACCAAATGAACCGCACTTTTAGTGACTACCTTGATAAGTGTGTTGTGGTGTTCATTGACGACATCCTTATATTCTCCAAGATCGAAGAAGAGCATGCTATTCATCTAAGGAGTATTTTGGGTGTTCTTCGTCGTCAGAAGTGGTTTGCCAAATTCTCCAAGTGTGAATTTTGGTTACCTAAGGTGTCCTTTCTTGGGCATGTAATTTCTAAAGAAGGTGTAATGGTGGATCCTTCTAAAATTGAGGCCGTTGTTGATTGGAAGAGTCCGACCGATGTAAGAGAAGTCCGAAGTTTTCTTGGTTTAGCTGGTTATTACCGTAGATTTGTCAAGGATTTCTCCAAGCTTGCTAGACCAATGACCCAATTGTTGAAGAAAGAAACCAAGTTCCTATGGAATGAAGCTTGTGAAGCCGCTTTTCAGGAGTTAAAGAAAAGGTTGACTACCGCCCCGGTGTTGACTTTGCCTGAAGATGGTGTAGACTTTGATGTCTATTGTGATGCTTCCAAGATGGGATTGGGTTGTGTACTTATGCAAAGTAGGAAAGTGGTGGCTTATGCTTCAAGACAGTTGAGAGTTCATGAAGTGAACTATCCTACTCATGATTTGGAATTGGCCGCCATTGTTCATGCTTTGAAAGTGTGGAGACACTACCTTATTGGTGTTCATTGTCGTATATTCACCGATCACAAAAGTTTGAAGTACATATTTACTCAAAAAGAGTTGAATATGAGACAAAGAAGATGGTTGGAATTGGTGAATGATTATGATTTTGAGTTGTTATACCATGAAGGGAAGGCAAATGTTGTTGCCGATGCTCTTAGTAGAAAATCTTCTCATGCCTTGAATGCTATGTCGGTATTACCCGATGATCTTTGTATTGAGTTTCGGAAGTTGAAGTTAGAATTCGTGGAACGTGGATTTGATTATGTTGGTGCTATGACTGCCGAACCTGTTTTCCTCCGTGAGATCCGCGAAAGCCAAGTTGATAATCCTACCTACAAGTCTATTCAAGCCAAACTTCTAGAAGGAAAAGCTAAAGACTTCAAGTTTGATGATAAAGGTGTCCTTCGATTCCATGGTCGTTTGTTTGTTCCTAATGCTCTTGACTTGAGAAAGCGAGTTCTTGATGAAGCTAACCTTTCCCCTTATTCTATTCACCCCGGAGGTGATAAGATGTATAAAGATTTGAAGCTACAATTTTGGTGGCCGAATTTGAAAGGCGATGTTGTGTCTTATGTTGGAAGATGTCTTACTTGCCAACAAGTGAAAATCGAACACAAGAGGCCCGATGGATTGCTACAACCTTTGGATATTCCACTATGGAAGTGGGAATCTATTTCTACGGGTTTTGTCATGGCTTTACCAAGGACCGTTGGAAGTAAAGATGCCGTTTGGGTTGTTGTTGATCGTTTGACCGAGTGTGCTAGATTTATCCCGATCAAAGAGACTTGGAGTTTAGATCGACTAGAGAAAGCCTATGTTGATGAGATTGTTAGATACCATGGTGTTCCCAAGGAGATTATATCTGACCGAGATCCGAGGTTTTGTTCGAGATTTTGTAAGGCTTTACAAGAAGCCATGGGTAGTAAATTGTTGATGAGTACCGCATTCCATGCCGCTACCGATGGTCAGACCGAGAGGACTATCCAGACTTTAGAAGACTTGCTTAGGGCTTGTGCACTCGACTTCCAATCTAGTTGGGAAAAGAGTCTACCGTTAGTGGAGTTTTCTTACAACATTAGTTATCATGCCTCGATCAAGATGGCTCCTTATGAAGCTCTTTATGGAAGAAAATGTCGAAGTCCTATATGTTGGAATCAATTGAGTGATGTTCGTGACTTAGGTCCCGATGTTCTTGTTGAAACCATTGATCATGTGAAGGTCATTCGTGATAGAATGAAAGCCGCTCAAGACCGACAAAAATCTTATGCCGATGTCTGAAGAAGACCGTTAGAATTTGAAGTTGGAGATAAAGTGTTCTTGAAGGTATCTCCGATGAAGGGTGTTAAAAGGGTTGGTGTAAAGGGTAAAT
>JAIUZE010067073.1:0-20184 GCA_022085475.1 Heliosperma pusillum
TTATCTCGTGGATGCCTTTTAATCATACTTGCCATCTACACGGTGCTAGTGCGTTTCATTTACCGTGAGAGTTGTCGTCATTGTGTCGTTGTGTTTGGATGGGTGATTACATGATTGATTATTCATGATCATACCATGACTTGGCATGGTTTGTTTGTCGAGTCTCAATCTTATCAAACTTATACCGCTAACGGTGAGATGCAAGCCCTAGTGAGCGTATTCGGTTGCCTAAGAGGGTCTTCCCCGAGTCTATCTATAGCATGATGGTTACGGATTGTACTTCATATTGCTCTTATCATTATATATTGAATTGCCTATCTATCCTTATCGTATTTCACATGTATATCTATATATGCATGCTTCTACTTTTGTATTTCCTTTTATGTACGTTTAATGTGATATGGCTGGGAGAACCCGGAGTTACTCCCCACTGACTGTGGCGTTCATGTTTTTCATGGATGAACAGGTTGCTTGATTGGATGGCTTTTTGCTTGTGGTATTTTGGGTTCGGGTGTGAGCTAGCGGGCGTTGTCCCTGGATGAAACACCTCTAGACGTTGATTAGCTAGTTGCTAATGACTTTGTTGTTGGTTAACATTTTGAGAGACTACGTCTCTTGTTGTATTTTATATTTGGTTTGTAATTACTGACATTCCTCGTATTTCTATCTTGCATGTATAAAGGTTTTTAAAATACCGTATTTTCCGCTTTATATATCACATGCTTGTTATGTTTTATTTCCGCATTCGCGAGGGTTGTCACAATATGTGTTTTAATGTTTTAATTGTAGTTTAGTTAGGAAAAGATGTAGTATTTGCCTTAATTTCATGAGGAAACATGCTTGTTGTTCTTTCATATGTGTGAATCCATCTTCTATGCCTATCTTTCACTAATCCTATGCTAAATTACATTCAAGTTGTTAATTATGCTTATTAACCATGTTTCAACTAAAGTTGGGCAATAAATGTGCCTTGGTTTGCTTTGATTGATTTTACCCAATGATTAGTGATGATTAATATGCATTAAATATGGTTTGATGTTGGTAAATGTTTTTGGAATGGAATGGGTAATAATGGAATGTGATTTTTGATTATTGTTGAAGTTGAATTTCGTGTTTGTTGTCCCAGTCGGCCGACCCTGCTGAGAAATCGTCTGATGTGAATTGGTCATTTTTGAGAATTTTGTTGTTGCGTGAATCCTAGCCGGTCGACCGGCCGCCCGTCCACCCAACTGGCTGGGAGCTCCCTGTAAGTTTGGTTATTTTGTTAATTCTGCGAGTCCCAGCCGGTCAACCGGCTGGGACTCCCCTTTCCCATTTTCTTCATTTTTCTCTTTTGACATTTGACCCCAGCCAGGTAGCCGGAAGCCGGTCACATCTACCGGCTAGGGATCCTCTGTATATTTTGGCGTTGTTTGGTGTTGGTGAGGTACCAGCCGGGTACCCGGCAGCCAGTCCCCCTGACCGGCTGGCACCCCCTATGATTCTTTCTCATTTCTTTTCCTTATGCTCTCACATGTAATAGTCTGTATGGTTTGTTTATCTTATAAACTTACGTAATAACATTAAATATTCATGTTTAGAATGTATGATATCTCACATGCTTATATCACATGTTTTTTGACGGTTTTGATATGTCGCCTCTTGAGTCGGTTTTACTTTATGTATTTGATTTGAGCACTACTTGTTGAGTGCTTTGAACTCTCATTTTGCTGGCTTTACCTTATCCTTGTTAGACTGTAATGTCGTAGCGATGGGGTGTATCCCTGATCCTTGTATGCATGTTTTAGTGGGGATATGACGACGTGGTTAGGAAGTGAATGCAATGCATTGATCGACCCGGCTGTCAAATGTTGTATCCTTGCGAGGTGGTATCATTGCATGTAGCGTACTAGCTTGACTTTTTGCTATAGATCTCTTTCCGCCTCTATCGTGTGATTTAGCCGAATTTGGGGTACTCGACGTCCTTTGTGTTGATCGAGTCTTGGATGTGGAACGTCATACCACATGTCGAATCGGGAAACGTCTTATCCCGAGAGTCTGGTCAGGTTTAGACTAGAACCGTATTATTATCGTCGTCCTACCGAGAGGATTAGAGTCTTGTGTGTGCGAAACACCTTATTGTACACGGGTCAGGGGATCGCCTTACCCCCTAGACATGTTTGTCTAGGTCATGAGCATACAAAACTCCTTACCGTATGCGGTTCAGGGAAACGTCTTATCTTGTGGACTTCCATTGACTTGTCTTGCTAATGTTCATGATGCTACTACGTGTCATTTACCGTGAGATTGTGTATGCTTATGTTTGATCATATGATGGATTGTATACTTGATTGATTTGGATGCCTATGATTGGTTTGTATGTCGAGTCCCAGACTTTCTCAAGCATATGTCGCTAATGGTGAGATGCAAGCCCTTAGTGTTCTATATGGTTGCCAAGGGGAGTCTTCCCCGAGTCTTGTATTGCATGATGATGATGAATGTGAAAGTCCATAGACCTTAGTTAGACTCCTCTAATTAGTTACTAAATTACTTGTTAATTTAGTATTTAATGATCTATGTAACATGCATGCAAATATAAAGACATTTATATAAAAGAAGAAATTTCCTCACATTGAAATGGAAATGATATGGGCACAACAAGAACTCCTTCTTGTTGTTCTTGAGCTATTATATAGATGATCCTCCAAAAAATCTCCAAACTAGAAGATCTCCTTTAAATTGCACCCAAGACTAACCCAAATAAACTTAACTTATTATTAACTAGATAATAAGAAAAGTTACACTAATATTAAAATATACTACTACTATAGTAATACTTGGTGAATATTAGTGTATGAGAGTTTTTAGAAAGATGAGAGGATTTTAGTGAGATAAAGCAAAATAAGCAAGAATGAATAACAAAAATGAACAACCATTTTGCCCTTTTATAGACAATATGGCCGGTCCATATGGCCTTCACAAGTCTCTTATTTTTCTTATTTTAATTCACATGCAAAGTGGTAGAGTGTAGTGTTGAGTGAAATGATTTTAGGTCTACTATTCATGTCATAATCACATCTAACTTGTGAGCATGAACAAGAGCAACAATCATCACTTCTCCACTACTACATGACCGGCCACTAGTGGCCTTATATGGTCCATTCTGATTTTTGGTATTTGTCCCACAAATACTTATTAATCATATGCTTAATTATCTTGTATAATTAAGTGTTAATTTGATCATATAACAATTATATGACACAAATAAATAAATAATATGTACTTAACATTTTAAGTAATATTTTACCATTATATCAATATATAATGGGTCTCAGAATGCTTAGTTAATTTACTTTACAATTCCTTATAAATATAATTAACTAATTAGCTCTACCTCAAAATATATGTAAAACCTCAACTAATTTAGTAAATTAACGATTAATTACTAAACTCTATTTTATTTAATCATATTAAAATAAGATATAAATTTATTAGTCAATTATCGCATAATTGAAAAATAAGCTTAATCGAATTTGAGTTCCTAACTCAATTTCTAACTATTAACTCTCGTATATATATCCAATATATATAATGGACTAATCAACTGTATCATATACAATTAATTAGTTACTATTTGGGTTTCATCCTATAAGTGTGACCGAAAGGGATCAGTTGATCACCGCCGTCATACGACAATAACGTCAAACTCTAGTCAGCCAACCTTTATTGATTTACGTTAATCAACTGACTAATCATATATATATAGTCAATAAATATCCCAATTATATTTCTTAATGAGATTTATTATGTGGCGCACTATTGTGGCGGACACCTACTCCAACATAATGATGGTTTCCTTTACTCGTATATTGTTATTATCATAGTGTTATTCTCACATCCGACATGATATATATGTTTGCATGATGACACATGATTACATGCTTGTTTATGTGCGTTTTGATTTGATATGGCTGGGAGAACCCTGAGTTACTCCCCACTGACTGTGGCATTCATTTTTAATGAATGAACAGGTTGCAGGTTGGTGTTTGCAAGGGGTTGAGGCGAGTGAGCTAGCGAGCGTTGTTCTTACACTGATTCACCCTTAGCGAGTAGTTTATATTAGTTTTTATATTAATTGTGTTTTATCAAGGGATCGATGTCCCTTGTATTCATTTAAGATACAATTTGTATAAATGATTTATTAAATTAAGTTTTGGTTTTATATTATAGTGACATTCGCGGTTTGCTTTTAAAGTTTTCAAAATCTCATGTTTTCCGCTGCAAGTCTATGTGTTTACTTTACTGCGAAATGCGGGGTGTCACAGTTGGTAACAGAGCTATAACGCTCCCGACGCTCATTCGTGCACCCCAACCGTAAATAATTAACTTAACCAATGAATAATGAATGAGATATGGGTAGCCTTAAGGACCTAAGGTGGTAGTCTTTAGTGTAATTGATGTTTGTTAATTAGGTTCGAACTTGTTTGTTAATTGTGTTGAGTTATGTTACCCTTCTTTGTATCTACCATCTTGAGGTGGACCGTGTGTTGGCAAGAAGAAGCATCCTTTGTCGAAGGTTGAAGATTGACGAGCCTATTTGAAGTGTATTTCGTCCTTATCGATGATTTCTCTTGTCCATAATGTATCCTGCTCTCTTCCTTCTATCTAAGTGGTTCTTTATCTTCTAACTTCTTTTTCGCTTGGAAATTACTCTTGTTACTTGCCTCCTTCTTACCAATTTGTACCCTCAACTTCCTCATGTGACCTTTTGTGGACACCATAATCTCTTGTTTGTGGTATATTATACTTGCTATGAAGAATTTTGAAATTTGTGGGATGTTAGTGTTGGTTAGAATGAATTTGGGATTTGAGGAAAATGGTGTTGATCTAAGTTCACCCCATAGTGTTGAGGGAATGTATCCTTGAGGAAAGTGTGGTAAGATAAGTTTGATGATTTTAATGCTTAATGCTCGCCATGACTCATGTGTGAATAGTTCATGGTATTTGATGGTGTAAGGTTGAATGAGTTGGCTCGGACTTCTTAATCCATTAGTGATTTAATGTTTTGAACTTAGAAGTTTAGTTATATTAGATAATTTGAGAATCGTACCTAGGTTAGAGCTTGTTCTTATAACTGAGAATATTTGGATGGTACCTTGAGCTGTAAGATGACTTTGAGACTAAGTGACTCCCTATGGTTTTCCGAGTGTGTATTTTTGGGTATATGCTTGGTGGAAAAGTACTTGGCTATAATTCTTGGATTTAAAGATGTGGTCTTATCTTATGGTATCGGAGACTCGTTTGAAGTAGTAAGTTGTGATGGTCGCTTAAACCATGTTACTTGGGGATTATGGATATGAGTGATAACCGGTGAGATGAGATAAAGCGGTGATGCTGTAAGATGTTGATGATGACGTTTTGTTCGGTGTTCTACCTTGCGGAATATAGGAGTTGAAAAAGAACTAGTATAGAGAAGTCTTTGTTAATCCTTCGGTTTTAGAAACCTTTGAGGTTGTGTTGGATATTAGAGTTGAAAGAATGTTTTTATGTTTGAGTTGCAATTCCGCATTTGGCAATTTGTGTTATTTGAAAGGATGGACGAATTGGGTTGTAGTCAATTTGTCGAATTTAAGTGTACCTTATTTTGACGATTTGTAGTACGATGTTCTCTTGTGAGAGACCTTCGTTATCAGGATAAGTTGTTTTGCTATCGCCCTAAGTTTGAAAGGAGAAATTTTGTGGATTAAACCTTAAACCTTTACTCGTACCATCATGTGTTTCCATTTCCTTTCTTGCAAGTTTTGTAAAATTTATTTTTTTGAAATCGCATTCTTATATCTTCTTTCTTACTCGGATATCTTCGTAACTCTATCATCTTCATTCTCTCTTGCTTATGATCTTGTTTTTTCCAGCGTTCTTCTCTTATAATCTCGTGCCTGATTATTCTCGTGTTCTCCTTGAGATTCCTTATCGTTCTATAACTTGTTGCTGCTTCATCTTTCCTCTAGTGGATTGGATGTCTCGTTTGTTTAGCTTAGAGAATCAATGTAATGTATTTTGAGATTCTTGATCTTGAATATGTGTCTTTGGATTGAGCAAATTTCATGTTATATTTGATCATGGGAAATAGAACTTAAGCTCTAGGATGGATCCTAATAGTGATGATGTATCAGCTCTTGGTGGCTTAGTTTTTCAAGTTTGATGTGGTGGTGTTAATTCGAAGTTCAAGTTTATTGGAATGATAGTTCAGTTTTGTTTATTATCATAACAGTTGCCTTGGAGATCGATTGGGAATTCGATGTATCTGAGTGTGGGATTCTAAAAGAGACTTTACTTTACGGTAATTAAGACTGGTGACCAAATTTTGAGGAATATTTTTGTAAGGGAAGATCGATGCATCTTTAGTTATAGTTGGGTTGGATGAATTGAATAGTTGTATCTTTGCCATGTGCTTGGCCATATAGGACTTGGAATTTGTAATTAATCTCTCTTGAGATTTCGTGGTTTGTAAATGAGAAATTCCTTTAAATTTAGGATAGTGAGCCTAGAAGTGATTCGAATAGGAGAATTGGAATGGTGAGCCCATTCATCTTATGATTGGTAGTAATTATGCTTTTCTAGATATGATTTTCTATGCTTGTGGCTTCGAGTGTAATAACGATTGGACTAAGGATGTTCGAATATATATTAAGGAATCTTTTATGTGAATTATTTGATTGAGGATTTTCCCTTGTTAATGCTAGTCGAATACTAGATATTTGGGTTCGTAGTTTGACCTGATGATTGTCAAGGATTTTGTAATATATAAGGATTGGAAGCGGTTAACGTATGACCGAGATGAGTTACATTTTCTCGAGGACTAGCTTATTAGCGATGTTTGCGATGTTAAATGATAAGCCCTTAGCATGATGTGGTTATAATTTGGGTTTGGCGGAAATGCCCGAGAAATTGACCATGATGACTTTGCTATTTGAGTGGAGTGTTTAATATCTTTCTCAGTTTTTAGGCTTTCTCCCTCTTTGAGCGAAAGCTTTGCCGTTCATTTCCCTCTTATCTATCTTGTCATGCTCTCTTTCGGGAATAAAACTTATCTTTTTATATCTTTCATCTGTCGTTGCCCTTCTAGTTGGATTTCTATCTAATGGCTGCTCTTAGGACTTAGTCCTTCATTCCGCTCATGTTCTTTTCGATAAGCCTTTTTATTTCATTTTACCCGTTGTGTTTATCTTTATTACCATGATTGTGAGTTTGATGCTCAAATTACTTCTATGTGTGTGAAATGTCTAGTTGTCTCGAGTTCGCGCTTTGAGAAAATTTTCAAATTTTTATGTTGTGTTTCAAATTTATCCTTTTTAAAGAAGTTTAAAAATGAATTTTTCTACTTTCGTTTTGCGAAAATGGATTTATATTACCCTTATTTTTTATTCCGCGTTAGGTTGGATGCTAGAACTTGTTATTGGAGACGTCTAATAATTAGTTCTGCACTTATCAACATATGATTTTATTTTAATCTTGTCCTTACTCTGGAATGCTAGTGTTCTTGTGTGCACGACAATAACTATTTCGTTCCACATAAAAAGACTGTTACCTTCGAAAACTTTTCCTATACCTTTTTTGGAAAATATCGTGTTTTTGAAATACATTTCCTTGTAAATCTTTTGAATACCAATTTTGAGAAAACGATTTGGTCCTTATAAATTTTGTTTTCTACTTTCAAGTTTCGAGGACGAAACGTTTTAAAAGGTGGGATGATTGTAACACCTCAGATTTTATAATAATGAATAATTTACTAAAGTCGTAAATTTTATAAATTCGTCTTTTACTTTTATTAGTTAAAATATTTTAAGTCTATAATTTATGATTACGTGACTTTAAATTAATGTTAAATAGTATTTAGTTTAGTTGGGTAGAAATCGTCGCATTTCAGTTCATTATGAGTTCATAATCGGATTCTACGCGAAAATCCAAGTGAGTTGACCGAATGTGAAATTTGGGCCTTCTATTATTCATCTTCTCAAAGCACACCAACTTATCCCTTCACCTTCCCCCTTATTTTTCAGCAAACATTACCATCTTCTTCTTCTTCTTCCTCAACACAAAACACCATTAAAACTCAATAACTTTATAAACTTAAGACGGATACCATTTCTCCGTCTCTCAACAAAACTTAACGATTTTTATATCAATCTTCTCCTCTCACCCTCTTCTTCATTTTGATAGCATAAAATATCCACTTCCTCCAACTTTTTATTAAACCCATTTACTAGATCTAAACTTAAGACGAACATAACTTCTTCGTTTCTTAACCAAATTCAATTCCGTTTAATGTTTCGGAATCCTCTCACCCGTCCTCTTTCTTTCTAGCCAATAAAAGATCGAAATTTTTAACCTTATTTTAAGACCAACTTGGGCAATGAAGATTTGAAGTGCTAATCGAGGTAACGGTGATGGGTTACTCGAAATATGTTTTTAATGTTTTAATTGTAGTTTAGTTAGGAAAAGATGTAATCTTTGCCTTAATTTCATGAGGAAACATGCTTGTTGTTCTTTCATATGTGTGAATCCATCTTCTATGCCTATCTTTCATTAATCCTATGCTAAATTACATTCAAGTTACTAATTATGCTTATTTACCATGTTTGAACTTAAGTTGGGCAATAAATGTGCGTTGGTTTGCTTTAACTGATTTTACCCAATGATTGGTGATGATTAATATGCATTAAATATGGTTTAATGTTATTAAATGTTGATTAAATGGAATGGGTCACAATGGAATTTGAGTTTTTATTGTTGTTGAAGTTGAATTTCTTGTTTGTTGTCCCAGCCGGTCGACCGGCCGCCGGTTAGCCGACCGGCTGGGAACTCGTCTGATGTGAATTGGTCATTTTTGTGAATTTTTTGGTTGCGTCGCCCGACAGCCAGCCAACCGGCTGGAACTCCACCTTTCCCATTTTCTTCATTTTTCTCTTTTGACATGTGACCCCAGCCGGGTAGCCGGCAGCCAGTCACACCCACCGGCTGGGGATCCTCTGTATATTTTGGTGTTTTTTGGTGTAGCTGAGGTACCAGCCGGGTACCCGGCAGCCGGTCCCCCTGACCAGCTGGCACCCCCTGTGATTCTTTTTCATTTATTTTTCTTATGCTCTCACATGTAATAGTCTGTATGGTTTGTTTATCTTATAAACTTACGTAATAACATTAAATATTCATGTTTAGAATGTATGATATCTCACATGCTTATACACATATTTTGTGACGGTTTTGATATGTCCCCTCTTGAGTCGGTTCTACCTCATGTATTTCATTTGAGCACTACTTGTTGAGTGCCTTGAACTCTCATTTTGTCGGCTACACCTTATCCTCGTTAGACTGTAATGTCGGAGCGATGGATTGTATCCTTGATGCTTGTATGCATGTCTTAGTGGGGATATGGCGACGTTGTTAGGAGGTGAACGCAATGCGTTGATCGACCCGGCCGTCAAATGTTGTATCCTTGCGAGGTGGTGTCATTGCATGTAGCGTACTAGCTTGACTTTTGACTATAGATCTCTTTCCGCCTCTTTCGTGGGGTTTAGCTGAATTTGGGGTACTCGACTTCCTTTGTGTTGATTGAGTCTTGGATGTGGAATGTCATACCACATGTCGAATCGGGAAACGTCTTATCCCGAGAGTCTGGCCAGGTTTAGACTAGGACCGTATTATTATCGTCGTCCTACCGAGAGGATTAAAGTCTTGTCTATGCGAAACGCCTTATCGTACACGGTTCAACGGATCGCCTTACCCCGTGGACATGTTTGTCTAGGTCATGAGCATACAAAACGCCTTACCGTATGCGGTTCAGGGAAACGGCTTATCCTGTTGACTTACATTGACTTGTCTTGCTATTGTACATGATGCTAGTGCATGTCATTTACCGTGAGAGTGTGTATGCTTATGTTTGATCATATGATGGATTGTATACTTGATTAATTTGGATGCCTATTATCGGTTTGTATGTCGAGTCCCAAACCTTCTCAAGCATATGTCGCTAATGAAGAGATGCAAGCCCTTAGTGTTCTATATGGTTGCCAAGGGGAGTCTTCCCAGAGTCTTGTATTGCATGATGATGATGGACGATGGTTTCCTTTACTCGTATATTGTTATTCTCATAATGTTATTCTCACATCCAGCATGATATATATGCTTGCATGATGACACATGATTACATTCTTGTTTATGTGCGTTTTGATTTGATATGGCTCGGAGAACCCTGAGTTAATCCCCACTTACTGTGGCATTCATTTTTAATGAATGAACAGGTTGCAGGTTGGTGTTTGCATGGGGTTGTGGCGAGTGAGCTAGCGAGCGTTGTTCTTATAGCGATTCACCCTTAGCGTGCAGTTTATATTAGTTTTTATATTAATTGTGTTTTATCAAGGGATCGGTGTCCCTTGTATTCATTTAAGATACAATTTGTAGAAACGATTTATTAAATTAAGTGTTTGTTTTATATTATAGTGACATTCGCGGTTTGCTTTTAAAGTTTTCAAAATATCGTGTTTTCTGCTCCAAATCCTTGTGTTTACTTTACTGTGAAATCGTGGGGTGTCATATCTATGTTTATGTGAAGCTGGTCAGATCTGATGTGACCTTTGGGTTGGTGCGTCTGGATAAGGGTAGTTTTAAGGTGGTTCAAGTGGTCTTCTAGTGGTCTTATGAGTCTAATGTTTGGTGTGTGGCTATATATCAGTTTTGTAACACCCGGAAATATACCCTATTTTTCTAGTGAAAATATTTTACGGATACTTTTCAGCAAATTTAAGTTTTAATTTAGAATTTTATGT
Source organism: Heliosperma pusillum (assembly GCA_022085475.1). Taxonomy (NCBI): domain Eukaryota; kingdom Viridiplantae; phylum Streptophyta; class Magnoliopsida; order Caryophyllales; family Caryophyllaceae; genus Heliosperma; species Heliosperma pusillum. The sequence goes on from JAIUZE010067073.1 coordinate 10,803, forward strand.
TCCGAGTCGAATTTAGAATTTCCGAGTTCGTATTTGGAATTTCCGCGAGATTCCATGAGAATCCCGTCTTAAGGCGAGTTTGACTTTTCTTGACTTTTAAGTCGTCTTTGACTTTTCTTGACTTTTAAGTCGTCTTTGACTTTTCTTGACTTTTAAGTCGTCTTTGACTTTTCTTGACTTTTGAGCCGTCTTTGACTTTTGTTGACTTTTTCCTTATACATATCATACTACCACTTAACCTATTTCATTCATTCAACACAATTCCACTTACTTCATCACTAAGAAACCCAAAATCCTTTCTTCCATAATCTTTCCAAGCTTAGATTCATCGTATCTCCTTCGTTTCTTATTGGAATTCACGTAAGTTCGTCTCATTCTTCCCCTCTTACCTTCCTCTATCCGTATTGGTAATAAAATTACCGTCTTTCTCGCTTTTTAAATTATCCGTCTTTCTCAAGGTGAAATATATTCATCTTTTATTACCTAATTGTAGGTGGAGACCACTAGGAAGGCTTAGTAATCGATTAAAGACGCGTAAAGGTAACGGTGAAGGGTTACTCGATATCATTTACGTGTTTTACATGCTTTATATGCTAGAATTCGTATTAGATTACGATTAGTAAGTTTAGGAATTATGTTATGGATGATGATTGTTGTTATTTGATGATTGTTGATGATGAATATTGATTGTTGATAGTTGATAGAAGTGAATTATGAAAATTGGAAATGATAGAAATGGTGTTGTTGTTCTCCGGTGGACTCGTGCAGTTTCACTGCATTGACCCTTTTCGTAAAATGATCATATCTCCTTCGTTACTTGCTTGTTTTAGGCTTGTGACCATTCGTTGGAACCGTAAGACGATAAGCTATCACCTCGACTTGGAATTTCTGCATTCCCATATCTAGAACTCTAGTTATGACCGTTTGAAGTGGACCCTTGTTTTAGTTAGTTTCCAAACTTGTGTTTTGTGTGTAGTTGTGCTCCGAGCCGGGTTACCGGCCGCCTCCCTCCACACCGGCCTGGAACACGGCTGTATTTTTCTTATAAAATCTCTAAAACTCGTAATTCATATTAGTTCGCATGATTCGTTTATCGTATAATTTTACGTAGTGACTTATAATATTCATGTTTTGGATATATGATATTTCTTTCGCTTGTATTACATGTTTTGTGACGGTTTTTGGTGTGTCCCCCTTTGAGTCGGTTTTTACAAATGATACGGTTTGAGCACGGTTTTGTCTAAAGCTTTGTACTCTCATTTCCTTGGCTACCTTCCCGTCTATAAGGCTGGAATGTCGGAACGGAGAGGTATCCTACTGCTTAAATGCATGTGTTAGTGGGCATACGACGACGTTGTTGGGAGTTGAACGCTATGCGTTGTTCGACCCGGCCGTCAAATGTTGTGTACTTGCGAGGTGGTGTTATTTGCATGTAGCGTACCGCTTGTTATGTGGCTTGAGCTCTTTTTCGCCTCTTTCGTGAATTTTCGACCGAATTTGGGGTACTCGGCGTCTATGATTGACCGAGTCTTGGATGCGAAACGTTTATCGCATGTCGAATCGGAACATGATTTATTCCGAGAGTCTGGCCAGATTTAGACTAGGACCGGGTATTTATTATCGTCGTCCTACCAGGAGGAAATTAGTCTACATAGGCGAAATGTAAGCATCGCGTATGAGTTCAGGGAAATGTGATCCCGTGGATGCCGTTAATCATACTTGCCATGTACACGATGCTAGTGCGTTTCATTTACCGTGAGAATTGTCGTCTTGTGTCGTTCTTTGAATGCGTGATTTCATGATATTGTTCATGGTCATTGCATGATTGGACACCGTCATGTCTTGGTTCGTGAATGGATGATAATATGTTGGATTTATTGTGATTATCGCATGACTTGACTGGTTTGTCTGTCGAGTCTCAATCTTATCAATCTTATACCGCTAACGGTGAGATGCCAGCCCTAGTGAGCGTATTCGATTGCCTAAGAGTGTCTTTCCCGAGTCTTTGTATAGCATGATGGATTCGATCTTGTACTTCATATGCTTTTATCATTATATATTGGATTGCCTATCTATTCTTATCGTATCTCACATGTATATCTATATATGCATGATATTACTTTTGTATTTCCTTATATGTACGTTTAATGTGATATGGCTGGGAGGACCCGGAGTTACTCCCCACTGACTGTGGCGTTCATGTTTTTCATGGACGAACAGGTTGCTTGCAAGCATGGCTTTTTGCTTATGCTATTTTGGGTTCGGGTGTGAGCTAGCGGGCGTTGTCCCTGGATTAAAACACCTCTAGACGATTGTAGCTAGTTTTCTAAACACTTGTTCTTTGTTAACATTTTGAGAGACTCCGTCTCTTTGTTGTATTCCATACTTAGTTTGAAATATTTTGACACTCCTCGTATTTTATATCTTGCATGTATAAAAGTTTTTAAAATATCGTATTTCCGCAAATTTCTTCACATGCTTGTATGTTTTATATTTCCGCATTCGCGAGGGTTGTCACATCCCTACTCTGACAGGCACATCTTCTAAAACTCCCATAGGTTGTTTTAGAGAACGATATGCCATTTGCAGGGTGATACTTGTGCATTTGAGAATTCCCATATTCAATTTTTCGCAGATGGAATAGGGCATGACGCTTACACTAGCACCTAGATCGCATAAAGCTTTATCACTTGTGTAGGTGCCTATAGTGCAAGGTATAGAGAAACTACCAGGATCCTTTAACTTAGGAGGGGACTTATTTTGCAATAACACACTGCATTCAGCTGTGAATGTTATGATTTCAACATCATCTAAAGTCCTCTTTTTAGTTAAAATAGCCTTCATGAATTTCGTGTAAGAAGGGATTTGAGTGATTAATTCAGTGAAGGGAACCGTTACTTGGAGGTTTTTGACTACTTTCATGAATTTGCTGAATTGGGTTTCCTTATGATTTCTCCTCAAACGTTGGGGAAATGGAACTTGAATTTTGATGGGTTCCTTTTCAGGTTCATCCTTCTTTTCAAGTTTGTCTTCCGCTTCCTTAGCGGTGGATGGTTGAGAATCTTTTTGGCTCTCTACTTGTGTAGGCTCAACTATTGGCTCTTTGGGTTGCTGAGGTTCCGTATAAGTGGTACCACTCCTAAGGGTGATAGCATTTGCGGTGTCCCTCGGTTGTTCACCATGAGTTGGGAGTTGGCCTTGTTTTCTTTGGGTAATAGAGGTAGCCAATTGGGCCATTTGAGTTTCAAGCATCTTGATGGCAGCATCTTTAGCTTGATCACTCTTTTGAAATTGAGCAAACATTGAATCTTGTTTTTGAACAACTTGTAGAAGCATAGATTCAATTTTGCTCAAACTCGAGTCATTTGGTTGGCCTTGAATTTGAGGTGGTTGGTGTTGATTTTGGTAAGGTTGGTTGAAGTTAGGTTGGAATGAAGGTCTCTGGTTTTGAAAACCAGGTGGATTTTAAGGCTTTTGTTGGTGTGGTATGAATGGTTGTTGAGTTTGTTGGTGGGGATTTTGAATGTTGGTACTTTTGTAGGATAAAAACGGGTGGTTTTTTGTGTTTTCGTTATAGAAGTTTGAGAAAGCGTTGCCTTGCCTATATCCTTGATAGGCATTGACTTGCTCTATTGAACTTCTACATTCTTGAAAACTATACCCTCCAACCCCACATGTCTCACATACCACTACGTGGTTAGTGACGTTGATATGTTCCTTGGATTGGGAAGAGCTTCCTACTTGTTGCTGCAGAAGGGCTAATTGGGCTTCTAGGAGTGCTACTTTACTAGAATCGTCCTGCTTGGTTTTGAGTGGCATAGCACGCGAGTTGCTATACTGAGAATCGTGGATTGTCATTTACTCGATAGTCGTACTAGCTATTTCTACATCGATTTGATCGAAACGACCATTGTTAGCGGAGTCAAGGATACGACGCGATTCGCCACAACAACCGTTGTAGAAGGTGATAGCTAGGAACCATGAATCAAGGCCATGATGAGGGCATTCTCTTTGTAATTCTTTGTACCTTTCCCATGCCTCATAAAGGCTTTCATCGCCTCTCTGACGGAATCTAGTAATTTGACTCCGTAAGAGTGCGGTTCGTTCTGGTGGGAAGTACTTTTGATAGAAAGCAAGAGCTAGACCATCCCACTCGACTATTCCTAAGGCAACTCGGTCAAGACTATTGATCCAGAGTTTTGCCTTTCCTCTGAAAGAGAAGGGAAAGAGCATTTCCCTAATCTGCTCTTGGGATACTCTAGTTTGTCTAATCGTGGAGCAATAGTCACAGAAGTTTTGGATATGAAGGTTGGGATCTTCTGTGGCATTGCCACCAAATTGATTTCTTTCTATTAGATTGATGAAGGCAGGTTTTATTTCGAAGTTTTGGGCTGTTATTTGAGGTGTAGCGATACCCCTTGAAAGTGTATCTGCGGTGGGTTTGGAATGGTCGGAGAGTCGAACCATTTTCTTTTGTGAAGATGAAGATGGTGTTGGAGCCAGTGTCCTCCACAGTTAGTGCAATAACATAAATAAATCTCTATAGGTTCACAGGGTATACTTTGTATTGTAATCAGTTGATTAACGTTTATCGATAACGGTTGGCTTGCTAGATAAGTTTGACGTTATTGTCATACAGATGGCGGTGATCAACTGGTCCCTAAAAGTCACACCTAAAGGATGTGAGTGAGAGATGTGATTATTTGAGAAAATAATCATATTGATGCGTTATTAAGTGACTAAAAAGTTAGTCGGTGTTTTTGACTAAAAGGTTAGTCAAAGTGATGATGATATAATTATTTAATAACGATTAAATAATGTTAGCTAAGACGAATTAACTGTAATTCGTAATTAAATATAAAATGTTATATTTAGTTGTAGTATATAATGTGAGCTTAAACGAATTAAAATGTTAATTCGTAATTAAACATAAACCGTTATATTTAATTAGCAGGATTATAAATATACCGATATTTATAATTGAAGTATATATTATACGATTGTCATAATAATTGTTATGTTAATATATCCACTGCAAAATGTTGTAATGGACCTTATTAATGTATGACAACATATTAGACAAATATAATATGTATAACATTATATTAAATGGAAGCTAATATAACCGAAAAAGAGTCCAGATTACTCTGAGGAATTTCGGTCAAAATGGTAACAAAATAAGAGAAAAATATCCCTTATTTTTCTCCATTTTGTGCCGTGTGATAGGGAGTATATGGGAGGAGTTTTACTCATTCTAACTCTCTAATTTTTATCATCATCAATTCACATCACAAGAGAAAAGATACAGACTCTTTTTCTCTCTAATTTTCTAGCAAATACAAGGGCATTTCTCGATCAATCTTGGGTGTGACGATTAGGAGGATATCTGCTTTGATATCTGTTCTTAGGCCTTTTGCTAGGACCAAAGGTTCAATTCATTTTCTCTATATTTTATATCGTTTTCATATTTATGACTCGCAATTCATATTCTATAATTTTGTTATAATCCTAAATTTAAAGGGGAAGTAAACTGTTATTTCCCACAAGTAGTATCAGAGCGTAAGGCTACAAAATTATATTATATGATTTTCATTTTATGAAATATAAATTTGAGAAAAAAAAATTATTTTTGGTCGCGGCAGATTTTTTTTTTTGCCGTGTGATTCAATTTTTTTGGGTCTTGTTTTTCCATTGTTGATTTATTGATATTGTTATTTTAAAAGGTTAAAATTCAATATAATAAATTTGTACTTGTTTTAATTTGATAAGGATTAAATTAAAATAAGATGGAATTGTTTTGATTTTGTTGTTGCTATTGTTTTCGGCCTCATTGTTTTAAATTGATAATTTTTGTATAATGATTCAATTTTAATGATGTTCAAAGCGATTGTGATTAAATAAATATATGGATAATCGATTTAATCATGATTTAGATGTTCATTTTAAAAGGTTAAATTGAATAATCTAGTTTGAATCAATATTTAATAACGATTAAATATTGAATTTTGTACCGATGTAGCAATATTGGCAACACCGAAAATGGTTTTTTTTTTTGCACAGTCCGTGCTGCTGTACAAAAAAAATTTCTTCCTGTTTTGTTTTCGGTCTACTGCTGTTTTAAAAAAAAAAAAAAATTGTTTTTTTTTTGCCAAAGCTGATGGGTAGATTAAAAAAAAAAAAAATTCGTTTTGTTTATTTTTTTTTCCGGCTAATTACAATTTTAACATTATAAAGATAATGTTTTGTTGTTGTTGGTTTGTTGTGAAGAAGTTCACTTATGTAAAGATACCTAATTATTTTAAAGCGGTTTAAAATAATGTTGTTTGATTCATGTTATACGATAATATGAATTATTGTTGGATTATTGTTGATTCGAATTTTGTGACTAATTAAATATTTATCACATAATTTTAATCATTTTAAAAGGTGGTTTGGATAAATTACTCTACATAATTACAGAATTATGTCTTGAAGAATTAATTTATATAGTTGATGCATTTTATTTTTGTCGAATGAATGAATGAATGAATGGTTTTATTTACGTATTTTTGCAATTGGTTGAAAAATGTAATACCTAGTGTGGCCTTAGTTAATCATGTTTTCGTAATGATGAAAACATGGTTTGGATGTAATTTTGAGATCTCGAATCTCCTTTTATTTTTCTTTTAATTATGTTTTGGAATTAGAATGTAAATAGGTTTATTTTTGTAATTTTTAAATGTAATTTAAGAAGACTAAAGATGGAGATCGGATTGCTCACTCCCGCTACATGGACCAAGATGAGACAAAGTCAAGCTTCTCGGGTCCATTAGGATGGATTCCAAACTTGTATTTACTGTTCATTTTGGTAGATAGGCCACACTAGGACCGTTGTAATAGTTTACGTATTTTTCGTTCTTTTGCTTTTCCTTCACATGTTAAATAATTGCATCATATTCCGCGTAAACCAAACCACCTAAAATACATGAAAAATGATTCATATAGTTTGAATTTTCATCATGGACATACAGATGTCAATCGTTCATAGGGCCATCACCTTAGTCTAAATCATTCACGAAATGCTAGACATTTGTTCACTTAAAATGAATTAAAGTTAAGATGATGGGACCTTCCCCTATAAATAAAATTGAGACTAGTCTTTATAGGAAAAACTACTATGAACCCCTTCTTCGTCGGAAGTCATAATATGACCCCTTCTACGTTGGGTAAGTAGTGAGTTTTGACCTATTTTACCTCAACATTGTAGTCCGAGTAATATCTCGTGATTATGATGGACTAAAAGATAGAATTTACAGAAATTTATCGACCAGGAATTCTAAAAGTAGAATTAGCCAAGAGGTTGGCTTATCAATTTACAGAAATTGAGTCTTGGGATCATTTATATAATTCTTGAGGGAGGTCAATTGTATAAATGCATGAGTCATCGCATTAAACAGTTTTTGCATTAAGACTTAATTTTAAAACGATGAATTCTTATCATATTTTTCTTCTTTTCACAGTTTCTTGAATCCGTTATATACAGATATAACTGCTAAATAACAAATGGCTGGAAGTACAGACGACCCAATGCCAAGTGCCACGCTCGGACGTGAATCCTGGCTTAAGATCTTTATGGACAACATGAATCAGTCCACGCGACTGAAGAATGATGGGTCCAACTTTGCGGACTGGGAGGCGGCATTACGGAATGCTGCCATTGCTGACGGTAAGCTCAAGTACTTGACTGAGCCACTACCGACTAACCCAGGGCCCAATGCAGGAGCTAATGAATCACTTGCTTATAGTGATTTCGTTATGGAGGCGGGTGCGATAAAGAACGTACTCGTCTTTTCAATGGAATCCAATTTGCAGAGGCGATTCATAGCCCAGGGTGCAAACAAGATTTTCACCACACTCTCTAACGAGTTCTCGAAAGCTCCGAGGATCGTTAGCTATGAGTATACCTGTCGCTTCTTTAAGGCGAAACTCCAGAAGGGCCAAGCGGTTAGCCCACACATTCTTGCTATGATCGAGAATGTCGAGAAGCTAGAGGCTCTTGGTTGCAAAATCGATGAGAAGATCATTATTGATCGAGTGCTTCATTCACTTCATGATGGTTTTGCCCTTTTCAGGGCAAATTACTATATGAATGATATGAAGAAAAGTCTTCATCAGCTCCACTCACTACTCGTACAGACCGAGAGTGATCTGAAATTGAGTGGGAGCTTGAAGCAGGACGTTCTCATGATTGGCAACAAGGGTAAAGGTAAGGGCAAGGCTCAGGCTGACCTAGCTGTTGGGAAGCCGAAGTTCAAAAAGCCAGGAAAGGTCAAGAGTGGGCCTGGTGAGACTAGCGGTAGCTCACAAGGCAAGACAAAGAGCAAGGAAAACATGGAGTGCCACCATTGCCACAAGACTGGGCATTGGAGGCGGAACTGTCCCGTGTATGCTGAAGACGTAAAAGCTGGCCGCGTCACTCCTGTTGGTATGTAATCTTTTATTCATATGATTGAGATTAACCATGCAAGTTTCGGAACTTGGGTACTAGATACTGGTTGTGGTTCTCATCTGTGTAATCATTTGCAGGGCCTAAGAAGCATCACAACTCTCGCAAAGGGTGATGTGGACTTGCGAGTGGGGAATGGAGCTAGAGTTGCTGCCGTTTCAGTGGGAACATATGTAATCCAACTCCCTAGTGGTTTTGAGTTATTGCTGAATAATTGTTACTATGTACCCAGTTTGTCGAAAAACATTATTTCTGTTCCCGTACTTGATAAGGACGGTTTTTCGTTTTTAATAAAGGATAATAGCTGTATTTTCTCTTTAAACGATATGATTTATGGTAAAGCTGTTTCCATGAATGGAATATATGTTTTAGATCAAACCACAGATATAATGCATGTGAGTAATAAGAAAGCAAAGGTTGGGGACAAAGATCAAACCTATCTATGGCATTGCCGTATGGGACACATAAATGAAAAACGCGTGAAAAAGCTCATTGATAATGGGATTATCTCCCCATTTGACTATGAATCTTTTGGCACGTGTGAATCATGTCTCATAGGCAAAATGACTCGAATTTCCTTCAAAGGTGTTGGAATGCGCGCTGCTGACCTATTAGGACTCATACATACTGATGTGTGTGGACCTATGTCAATCAACGCTAGAGATGGCTATAGATATTTTATCACTTTCACGGACGATTTGAGTAGATATGGTTATGTCTACTTAATGAAGCATAAAAGGGAGTCCTTTGACAAGTTCAAGGAATTCCAGAATAAGGTTGAAAACCAACTGGATAGAAAGATTTAAAGCACTACGTTTCGGATCGTTGGAGTTGGCGAATATCTTTATTTTTAATGAAGTTTGATCAACACCTTAAAGGGACTGTGGTGTAGTACTA